>JASANA010002474.1:0-21158 GCA_030248095.1 Ptycholaimellus sp. GST1_10
TTCAGTTGCTTATTTTCAGATCAACAGAGGACTGCCGGCATTGCTGCAGGGGATGCTCCCAGTTCTATTCCCCAGTTCTTTCTGGCCACCTACTGATAAATAGAGTCAATACCCCCATTTGTTATTTTAGTTAGATTATTCTCCCTTGTTATGATTTTGTGATCAAATTGGAAAAAAATTGGGCACCTTGGATATTGTGGATGATCAGCTTGTCCTTGTGTGCCTTCAAGTAGTAGCGCGGCACCAGCACTTGCTACAATTGTCATTCCTCATAAAAAAGTAGAAGAAAATGAATAAAAAAATGGAAATGATCATAGCATTCCTCGGGAAAGATGAGTTCCTGGATGCGTGGAAAGTAGCTGGAGAGACGCGGAAAGTCTACGCTGTGATTGTTGCAGTCGCAGTTGGTTTCGAAGAGGAAGAAGATCTTGATGGTGGCTGGGTAGACTGCCATCCCTGCTTGCTCCATCGGGAACTGACTATGCTTGGCATAGCAGTCCATCGTAGTCGACAGTGAACAGCACTGCCAACTCCAAGCATAGCCGATGTCACATGGGGGTCTCACTCTTACTTCAAATCACCAAATTGGGCTGGCGCGAACGGAGCGTTAGCGGAGTGTCAGCGCCCAGCCCCTCTTTTCGACCCAGGTGTACGTTTTAGGGGTTATTGCTAGATCTTAAAATTGATAAGGATTTTGTGCTTCACAGAAACATCCATTCGTTCTGATTCTTTTTGCATTGGAAAGAGCATCATCAAATTGACCAAAACTCGCGAGATTTTGCCCAAAAACGGCAGAACACAAGAGAAAATTACTCAAAACCATTTGTCCGAACTCCTTCTTCTTCTTCTCCTTCTTTTTTTCCTTCTCCGCATCTATTCAATGGACGATAGTAGGTATTCATTTCTAACCCCCCCCCCCTCCCCGGGTCCTTGGGCTTCATCATGTATTTTATTATTGATAAATCTGAAGTTAAGCTAAGGTGACATATGCACCAGTGGTGTAGTGGTTTAAACGATTGGACAGCTGGGCGAAACTGGCAGGTTCGAATCCTTAATAAGCATTTATTTTTATTTTTGTGTATTTTTAAATACTAAAAGTAGAAGAAATATCTGGTACCATCGGCAAGCCAAAAATAAGTCTCTTTTCTCCCAAAATTGAAAATGCCCCGAGTCAAAAGTCAAAGAAATAAAACTTCTACTACTGGAATCTGCTGCGTCATCTGCATTTTGTTTTTGGGCGCGCATGGAAAGAGCCTCTGAACTGCGCGCCAAAAACAAAATGCAACTGTCAAGCAGCAGATTCCAGTAGTAGAAGTTTTATTTCTTTGACTTTTGACTCAGGGCATTTTCAATTTTGGGAGAAAAGAGACTTATTTTTGGCTTGCCGATGGTACCAGATATTATCTTTTCCACATTTTACTTAATTTTATCAATATTTTTTAGTCAATATAATTTTTTATCAGTGTTAGTTTACACACCACCTAGCTGTCTGTCTAGCCATCTGTCTAGCCATCTAGCCATCTCTTAGCCTGTCTATATCAAACCGCACTCTCGTCTACTTTCCCACTCTCTCTGAAACTCTTCCTATCACCAGATAGCTTTCGCTTCTCCTACTCTAGCTTCAATCCTGTTCATTTTTCCCTCCAAAGGGTTACCTTTTCAAGTTTATAAAATTCTATAATTCTCCGTATTTTGTCATTTAAAATAAATCAAAATATCAATGGAGAGAGAGGGGGCAGGAACTTTGAGCACTTTCAGAGGTGCACCCTTTTGCCAGTGGGTTCTTGCTCGCCTCCATTACCACTCCCATCGTCATCGTTGTCTCCGTGCTTGCAGTACTCTACAGCACCATCCCATTTCCACTCAAACAAGGTTCTCTTTTTTCAAACTGCCTTAGCAAAAGGGCTAGAGAGAAGAGGATGATAGAAACAAGCAAACCTTGAGAGTTTTGATGTGGCTCTGGTGGTCCGATCGCGTCGTGATTTTCTTATGGAAACGAGTAACCAATGCTATCAAAGGCCCATAATTTGCATGATCCTGCGAAGAGGTTCCTCAGGACAGCAGCACGTTTTTAAAATCTAATTTCAAAGCCTACATTCTGCCCAGCGAGAAAGAAGCTGGACCGAAATCAACAGCTGAGCAGCTAAACTGCAGCTCTAATGCTAGTTCTAAGCTAACAATCCTATAAAGCGACCCAATGGATAAGGCAAAGTTTGAGTAGACAAGTGGGCACTCGAATGCAGGTGAAAATCGCTGATCAATATTAGCAAAAATTTGTTTGGGAGCAGTGAATGCGAAGGGAATGAATAATTGGACTTGAGCCAATGTAAGCAAGCAAAGGGGTGGGTTGGAGGCGTGAATGAGCAGGGACTGGCCTACGCTCCTCCTCCTCCCTCTCACCTTCCCCTCACCCTCCTCTCCCCAACTCCACCACTCAACCTCCACCCTCCCCTCTAGCTCTTTCGTAGCAAAGGGCAAGTGGAATTCACACACTCGGATCCAGGGGCAAGAGGCACTCACTGGATGCAACCAACTTTGCATGACGATTGAGCCTAAGGGTCAAGAGAGGATGATTGACTAGAGAAGGAGTTTGGTTTAGGCAAAAGGTTGGCGAAATGGGATTTGGATTCTAGCAACAACACAAAGCCAATTCTTAGAAAAGGGGGCAGTTGAGAAAAGTTGAGAATAGTTGAGAAATTGAATGTAGCGAGTGTGTGTCTTGGACGAGGGCAGTGTTGTCAGAAGGCGGTAGGAGGAAGTGTTGGGGCAGACGGCAGGCTGGGTGCTCCCTGGCCAGAGACCCGCGCCCCGCACCATTGTCTTGCATTCCATCCGCACCCCACCCTCTGCATTCCAGCTCTGCCCACACTCAACCCTCACACCACCCAGCACTGGACTCAGCAAGGGGATTTCATCATTGCAGATGGAGGGTATATGATAGCCGGGGCTATCACAGGGACCCTCCAGCGCTTTCGGAGCCGGAGTAGAGGCTGAAGGTGTTGAAGGCATGGCTGGTGTCGCCCTCTTCCCTCTCCATGGCCTCCTCGTCCACCTCTAGTTGCACAAGTTTCTTCACCGGGTACTTGCTTTCCTTCCCCATCCCCATCCTAGCTGTCATGTAGCGTAGGCAGCCATCGATGCCAGGGTGGAGTCGGATGAGTCGGATGAGGTGCCAGTCGGAGTGCTTGGAGTCATTGTCAAACAGCGCCACGTCTCCCACGTTCCACTCTACGTCCTCTCCCCGCCCGCCCGCCTGGTACGCATCCCGTTCTCACAGTAGCTGCAGGTACTCCTTCTTCCAGCACTGTGGAGCTGGAGAGGAGTGATGATGGGCAAGGAGAGTAGTGATTATGGGCGGTGTTGGGGCAGGTTGGATGGTAGGAGCTTTGAGCATCATAGACAGAGCAGGTGGCATAGTTGAAGCACTGCTTGAGGGAGTTGAAGTACTTGGTGTAGTCAATGTTGTGCATCTGGTGGTGGTGGTAGGAGTAGTTGTCAGTGTAGTTGAGGTAGTCGTAGCCGTCGTAGTAGTTGTCGTCAGTGTAGTTGACATTGTCATAGGTGAGGGAGTGCTTGTAGTAGTAGTAGGAGTAGTCAAGGTTGTCATAGTGGAAGTAATTGGTGCATTTGAAGTGCTCCTGGTGGTGGTGGTGATGGTAGGAGTAGTTGTCGTAGTTGTAGTCATAGTCATCATTGTTGTAGTCAGTGTACTGGTCATCTCGGTGTTGATGTGCTGGTTGGGCTGGTAGAAGAGGAAGGAGCATTGGTGGAAGGAGAAATTGTCCTGGTTCTTGAGCCCTTCGTTGAACTGGAGCCCTTCATGCTGCTTCTGCCCTCGCCGGCACACACTACCGGGTGCGTCTTCCAAAAGTTGACAAAATTTGATTCACAATATCTCAAGCCCATTAAAAGCTAAAGAGTTGAAATTTTTACTGAAAGTAGGCCCATGCGTAGTTAGTTTGTGTATAAATTTGCAGATTATTTCAATTAGCCAAACTGGAGATATGATCATTTTTGCAAAATCACTCAAAAAATCAAAAGTTCAACATTTCAGCATTTTTTCATACACATTTGAAACGTGATTTCTCTCTCCCAATAAAAGCTTTTGGGCTCAAAATTTAACACAAGTTGGCTCTAAGGGTGGTTTACTTACATACCAATTTTTAGCTCTCCATGTGCTTCCTATGTTGAGAAAGAGCCTTCAAAGTACATCCATCTTAACCATTCCTATGGTTCTGCAGCACTGTCTGGCTGGCCTGGCCATATAGCACAGACATGGCTAAACGGTGGATGTACTTTGAAGGCTCTTTCTCAACATAGGAAGCACATAGAGAGCTAAAAATTGGTATGTAAGTAAACCACCCTTAGAGCCAATTTGTGGTAAATTTTGAGCCCAAAAGCTTTTATTGGGAGAGAGAAATCACGTTTCAAATGTGTATGAAAAAATGCTGAAATGTTGAACTTTTGATTTTTTGAGTGATTTTACAAAAATGATCATATCTCCAGTTTGGCTAATTGAAATAATCTGCAAATTTATACACAAACTAACAACGCCTGGGCCTACTTTCAGTAAAAATTTCAACTCTTTAGCTTTTAATGGGCTTGAGATATTGTGAATCAAATTTTGTCAACTTTTGGAAGACGCACCCGGTAGACAATTCACCCAACCTTTTTGTTTCCTTTCCAGAGGAGCATGGAGGGGAGGGGAGGATAGGGGAAGAGAGAAGAGGATGAAAGATAAAAAAGGGAACCCTTGACTTGCTCAAACTTGACATCGTTGATGAGGGTCTGTGGGCCTCATGGGAGGGAAAAATGATTCATAGTAATTTTATAAAAAATCTGAAAATGCGATTGATGAATATTTTTCTTAAAACTTACTATAGCTTTGCTTGTTTTGAATGGACTTCTTTTTTGCCATCATCATCATTATTAAATGAGTGAAATAAGCATTCTTTCTTTGTCTTCTTATTGGAACTTTGTTTGACAAAAAATCTATATATTATTTTAAATGAGCGTCATTACATCCTGGTTTATTGAAAGGTGCCCAAGTAAGACAATGCAGTGTAAAACATCGTTGGAGAAAATCAAAACTAAACATGGCAACGGATTAAGCATAGACTACTGAGGAAAAAACTGAGCAAAGAGGACTATCTATGGCCAAGAAACGGTACGAATGAGCTCTAGAGCGTGATCAACAGCCTTGCTAGGGGTAAGGTGGATGGAGTTGGCCAGTGGTTGGAGGTTGTTGATGGAGAGACTGTGGTGCAGGTAGTTGAGATGGAACAAGGCACTCTTGCCACATAGGCAGACCTTGAAAGCAGCCCTCATTCACAACCAGATGGCCTGTATGGAGGAGAGAGGTCAAAATTGTGATGGAATAGGTTGAGAATGAATGGTGAAAGGAACCCATAGATTGATGTTGGAAGGGAGGAAATGCGGAGTAGGGTTGACGAGGGTGCAGCAAATGCCGAAGTTCTGCCAGATCACCTCTGTCTCAGACAGCTGAAAATCACTCAATTTCCTCTTTTCATCAATCAAATTCATCTCTTTTATTTTCGGTCCATTAATAGAAACAAATATCAAAGAATTAATTGGATTTAAAGAGAAGAATGAAAATAGGCCAACCACAATGTTGGCGAAGAGCCATCCGGGTGTGTAGGGGATGCATTCTTGAATGCCGCCACATCGGAGAGTAGTTCGGACACGCGAGCAGCGGTGGTTCCAGCCAGCGGGGCATATGCCAGCACTGGCAAAATACACACTACCATTGCTCATGAGGGGTTGAATTCAGGTAACATTGCAGCTGCTCCCAGGACAGATGAGAAGGCTGAGTGGCTTTTACTGTAGTTTCTGCGTCAACTACTTCCTCGTGCTTCAAAAGCAGCCAAACACTGCTTTCACTAGCTACCTAGAAAGTAGAACCTTTTGAAGAAGATCGTATAGAATCTCCCCAGCCGCAAAAGCCGCCCGAATATTCACAAAATCTGCTTCGGTTGCATGAGGCGTGGGAAAGTCCGTGGGACGAGTAAACTCTGGCCATGGATCATCCTGGCAGAACTCTGCACAGAGGCAACTAAAAAAGTTTGATTTAAAAACATAGAACAGCAGAAACCGGCGAGGAGCTGGGGTGCTTCCTTGGGAAGATGGGCCGTGGCGTAGAGTTTCAGACGATTCAGCCGATCGCCCTCCTCCACACTCTCCGCATCCAACACCAAAGCAACCGACTCCATCACAATTTCGCTAGCCACCTACAGTTCGTAAATAATCCCATCGTTAAATTAAAACTTAATCGTTTAAGAGAGCTTCACTGAGAAGATCAAATGTCTCAGAAACGTGGTTGCCCAAAATGGAATTAATTGGAAGTGGAGTTAAAGAGAAGAATGAAAAAAGGCCAACCACAATGTTGGCGAAGAGCCATCTGGGTGTGTAGGGGATGCAGAAGATGATGTCCTGCAGGCGGGGCCAGAGGGAATTGGTGGACAACTGGAGGATGGCCTTCATCACGTTCACCAGTCCCACCTGCTGCAGTTTTTCTATACATTTAATCTCAACTACTCTGAGAGTAAAAAACGTTAAAAACTACTGCGTCCACATAGGCGAACATCTGGCGCAGATGCTGAACTCTGGCTCCTCGGAGGCTCAGAATGATCCAGGCCATGGAGGTGCGTGGAACCAGGTGCCAGGGCTGAACCAGGCTGAGCTGACTGTCGGAGAGGATCAGGACAACGTGCTGGAAGTTCAGTAGTTCAAAGCTATAAACATCAATCTCATAAAAGATGCAAGCAAAAAAACCAGAAAATCATGAAGTGAGGGCCAGCATGTTTGGCGGATTTTTTGGTGGTGAGGTGGATGCCATCCGATTTGAGATCGCGGGTGCACAGCGAGTGCATGCAGAGCACAAAGCCACAGCCTGGCTTCTGGCTCAGGAGGCTGAGCACTAGCACGTACTCCACTTGCTGCCTCTCCCAGAACACCTCAAACTCAGGCCTGAGTACCTGAGCAGAAGTAAGGGAAGATTTGGAAATAGAGGAAAGAACCTCGAGGACGTAGGCGAGGGGACTGAAGTTGACAATGAGGCGTGGAGTGGGTGCCAGGATGCATACTCGTAGCGTGTACTCAGACGCGGATATTCTGTAAAATTTCGGGGGGGGGGGGGAAATGGGGAAAAATTTTTGACAACTAGTATTTAATCTGCGCGCGAAGCGCGCAGGAAAATTTTTTTTACCAAGAGCAATTTGTTTCACTATTTTTTTTTTGCAGACTGCCTATTTTAAATGATAATTTTTTTAATTTTGGTGAACTATTTTCATTTACGCATGCTGCTCGCCATATTTTTAACCATAAAGCCCAAAAATTCAAGGAAAAATCAAAGAAAAGGAACCATGAAAGGTCTTATGTCTAAGCGCGCGAAGCGCACAAAATTTTTTTTTACATTTTCTATCTAAAGGGATAAAATTTCCTCCCTTCCTGATAATTTCGGGGGGGGGGAATTCCCCCCCCCCCCCCCCCGAAATCATTTCGGGGGGGGGGGGAAACTTCCCCCCTTTCCCCCCCAATATCCGCCACTGCGTGTACTCCTTAGCCAGGTCCTGCGCACAGCCCGCCTGCAATCTCTCTGCACCTTTTCCAAAGGCCATATCACCAGCCACTTCTATTCATAATTTGCACCAAAATAATAAAGCACAAACCATGGCATTGGCCCATTGGTAGCCGTTGATGCTGCTGCTGTTGACCATCTCCAGACGGGGGCACACATTGTTGCACCCCAACTGCACCACCAGATGCCTGATGTTTGACAGCTTGACCTTCTACAAAAAGCTTCCCTTCTTCACACTTCTGTCTGCCAATGCATCTGCTACGAAATAGGAAATATACCTTAGATATAACAATATAGATAGAGAAAGTAGAAAAAGTCTAAGCTGCTTAGGCGCTAACGGAGTTGGGAAATGCAAGCAGAGACTTCAGATGCTCTATCCCACCGCCCCGCATGGTGACCAGTAGCCAATGGTAGGGGCACCAGTGAAACTGTCCGCTTCCACCTCTTGCAGCTGGCTATCGGCAATGATGAGCACTGACGGGCTTTGCCTCCAAGACATTCCGTAACTGTTCCGCTTTTGTAAAAGGAGCTGGTCCGCTTTTGTGATCGGAACTGTTCTGGTTTTGTAAGAAATAATCGACCGCTTGATGGTGGGTGGTGTAGGAAGACTGGATGAAAGCCTCAGGGTGGCCGTCGCGAACATTTCCCTGCACCAGCTTTACCTCAACATCCACAGTCTCCTGATCCTTCAGCAACATGATTGATTAGGAAATGGTTAGGAATAAAAAGATGGGTAAGAAATGGAGCAGTCTTGTCCTGGATGACAAGCTCGTAGTGGACGGAGCATGTTTTGTCCTGGCAGTCGAAGATGCCGTGGACGTAGGAGGAGGGTTTGGGGCCTCGCCATCGGATGCCTGGTGGCAGCTGCTCCCCATATTTTGGGTTGCTGCAATCAAATCAAATCCAGTGCTTAAAGCCCTGAGTCCAGAATGAAATCATCTACAGCCAACCCTTGCTGTCGTGGCTCCTCGGATTGCATATGGTGTTCCGATCGGAGACCTTCTCATTAATCATGGTCTTCCACTATCCTCCCAGCACCAGCGCTTTTTGCTTCTTATATGGAACTGCTCTGCTTCTGAATATCTATCTCTTAAGACCCAATCTATGGCACTGCTAAATCTAGCTACTTGCTCACAAAAAAACTGGGGAATGGGTTACAATATATATTTATCTTTGTTGTTAGTGGTCTGATTGGAAAAAAATACCCTTAATGTCTTAATGCATAATTAAGATAAAAATCAGTGGCGGATATAGGGGGGAAAGGGGACGTTCCCCCCCCCCCCCGAACGGATTAGAGTCAAATTCTAATCTCCCCGCAGAGTCTAATTTAGTACCAATTAACCAATTTATATGCCTATTTTTGAGTTATTAGAGCCTAATTTCAAAGTTTTTCTCCGCTACGCGAAAAATTAGCAAATTTTTTTACAAAATTTGCTATTTTTTCAAGTTTGTTTTTTCTTTTCTTGGCAATTTAGATTGAAAATTTTTGCGCGCTTCGCGCGCATCTAAATAGGGTATATTGAAAAAATTTTGACCCAAATTTCCCCCCCCCCCCCAACCAAAATCCTATATCCGCCACGGATAAAAATACATAAAACTGCCAAAATTTCTTATCATTTCAGGTTAGACATATCTTTCCTGGTCAATATTAGTTTTCTCAATCTTTTCTGTTCAGCTCAAACTACAAATGGACACATACTGTTCCTGTTGCAATAACTCCTCAGGAATACTCTTACACTGATTTCAGGTCAACTCAATCTTACTTACTCTATTATATCTCAGTTCAAATTTGCTTGGACCAAAAGCAGCATACTCAGCAGTGCTCCTCCTGCTGCTACTTGCTTGACCTGGGACCTCTGGCCTTGACGTGGTGGATCTTGATGGCTCAGAGATAAAGGTAAAAGTCCTGGCTTTGTTTAATCAATGTTGACAACTCAGACATGAGCTGGGCAGGAACCAGTTGCCACATTTGTCGTAGATCCAATATTCAACTCTGTCACAACTAAAGGATTGGCAACAGTGGGACTTTTATATAGTGCTTGGGAGTCTGGCCAAAACTAAGCAGCTTAGAGAATAATCCTAGAAGCTTAGGGAAAAAGGTTCCAGCAAAGCATGAAGTCACTTTCAAGGCAAACATGGCTTGCCAGGGTACACATAGGCAACCTAGGACAGTATATAAGGGTCCTCAGTGAGCCCAGAACCTTTTCAGGTTATGCTGGGGAGGAAAATGTGAGCATAACTGTCCTTAGGACCAATTGGTCTCAATGCTGGTCCTTAGTCCAAAGTACCAATGCTGGTCCCCATTTCCCCTAAGCTTCATGGGATTATCCACTTAGCTGATTAGCTTTGGTCTGACTCCCCAGAACTATATAAAAGCCACACATCTGCCAGTCTTTCTAATGTGGCAAAGTTGAAGTGTGGAACTTACTTCTGTGACTTTCTGGAGCATGCCTAGCTCTGCTACTTGAAGGATGCTCCTAGCTGCTCGAATAAAGCCAGGACCTTCACATTTGCCTCTGGGCCAATAAGGTAGACTATATCAAGGCCAGAGGGCCCAGGTCAGGCAAGGAGCAGAAGGAGAAGCACTGCTAAGAATGCTGATTTGCGCGCAGAGTAACACAACCTTTTTTAAAGTGTGCTTTAAGCAACTGTAAAGCGGCAAAACCCAAAATGAATTTGTCATAAAATGCCATCAATTTCTAAAACACATCATTCTGAGGTGGGGTAAAATTTGCACTTGCATGTTTTTTTATTTAGCTGGGTGTTTCAAGTGGTGTGGGCAAAAACAGCCCTTGAGGTAGGAATGAAAGGAACTATCCTTATTCTCCATCCTAGGCTACAAGCCCATGAAGATCTGTATTCGGCTGAGCCACCACTTGCCCATCAGTTCGGCCCGCAAGAAAATGGCTCCAAATGAACTGAAAGATGGATTTTGTCTGAACGTACAGCGAAGGCGGAGAAGGTGGGTGGTATTTTGATGTCCTCATTCTTGGCCTCCGCGACGCAGAATCGGTCCCGCAGCATGGCCCAACGTAGGTGAAACTGCTGGTGCTTGTTGGATAGGGCAATCTTGTCGGAACAGAGCTGGCCCTACAGCCAGTTCTCGATCGACGCGTCGTCTTCACCAGCTCCCCTTCATCTTTTCATCTCATCAACGGCATCGACAACTCATGAGGAGACTCTGATCACTATAACATTTGTGCTTGAGCTTGGGCTCAGCAGATGAGTGAAGGAGAAAGTCAGCGCTGGCCAACAGTGAGAAGCAGTCTAAGAGGCGATAGTGCCTTGGGATGATGACATTTGAGGATGAATAGATAGATAGATTCATAGATATGATGGGACGCTTGGTGTAGACTCGACGAGTTGTGCTGCTTAGTCCTCCTTTCTTGCCTTGGATGTATGAGGCCTCGTAGTGGTCGGCAACGTCGACTATAGCCAGCCTACGTTGGAAGTCCAAGGCCTAACAATGAAGCCATTAATGAATTAATTAATTCATTAAACTCTAATGCTTTAATTTTGCTTGCTAAAATTCACCTTTACTGCAGAGCTAATAGAGCCCAGAAAATTTGGCTACCTTAGGTTTATTTTATATATATCCCCCAGGACAAAAGTTTAGTAACCTCTTTAGACCGCAGAGCGGCCCTTTGGGCTGCTCCGCGGTCAAAAATGACACTGGCACTGCACTCCGCTAAAACTATGCTCGCACCAGCCCAAAAAGCTTGATTATCAGCCTTAACCAGCCTCAAATCGCCGTCTTATGCTCTAAAAATGCAGCAGTTCAACTAAATCAATAGCCTGTCCATTCCTAAGATTATAGTTCAGAGAGCTAGCAAAATAGACAACTTACTGAGGGTCGTTATGTTAGTTGTAGTACTTTCGGCTTTTTAAAAATCGGCTTTCGAACAATAATCGTTCCCAAATGAAATAAAGATAGGGTGTGGCAGAGAGGGAAGGAAATTTTCTGCGTAGATGCAAATACGCAGTGTGTGCGCAAAGAATGGAAGCATGGAAAAGGCGGGAAAAGGCGTAGTTACGTTGTGTCTACGTTTTTTGGCTGGCTGCCACAGACATAACGCAAGATTGTTTTGCCTTCTTATGTTAGTTTTATTGAAAGAGGTTAAATTTTAGTAACTTTACAATGTTCAAAACAATTTGGCCATCAAAATGTTTTGGAAACGCATCAAAAAGCAAGCCAACACGTCATCCTAAATTCATCCTAAATCCATCCTAAATCGTGTTATAATGATTACAATGCAAACTATTTTGAGTAATTGTGCAAGTGCAGTACTAATTCAATTTCGAAATAAATGTATAAATGAAAAATATATTTTACTTTCATTAAAAACAAATTAGTTTCTACATTGGGCTAGGACGAGTGCAGCAGTGGTGGAGCAATAGCTCATAGCCTTTCTTATGAAGCTGCTGTTAGGTTGTCTATAGCATGGAACTTTGGATAAAATCTACAAAATTTGCACAAATTATCAGCCAGGTATGAAAACCCGTAAAGCCGCTAAAAAAGGGGCTGAGCGATGCTGGGCTGCTGGTTGCGCCAGAGTAATGGGCAAAGCTTTAGATGTGGTTTATTAGGGGAAACGACCCTCAGGCATAATAAGCTCCAAAATCACTTTTTACTCACAGGTGTCTAGGGCGGCCTTGGTCTAGGCTTAGTTGGCCCTCGGTCCACCGTCCAGCTGTAATGGTTCATATGAATGAACATGCCTGCGGAAGGGTTAAGGAAAGAGGTGTGCTGAACCTGACGTTGCCCTCGCAGTGGTCGAACAGCTGACGGAGACCATCCAAGAAGTGCTCGCTCAGCACCTTGGCCTTACAATCCTTGGCCAAGCTACTCCTTACAATCCTTGCTCTATCAGCCATGGCACTAACTCCTCCTCCAGCGCCGCTATGCAGTGGCCCATATTGCAGCTGAGAAAGAAGGATATCGGGTGCTCCCCGCCCTGAGCAAGGTGCCAATTGCTTAGGAGGTGTGGAAAGATGTAGTTGAGGACGATGAGGATGTCGCGGAAGGCTTCGGCCTGAGAGCCGGTCTGGAGGAAGGCGCTGATGAGGAGGGTGCAGGCGCCAACTTCCAGCTCCCCCTTTGCTAGACATTGAAGTTGATGAGGCTATAGCTCATTTGAGGAAGCCCCAGTCGCTCTGATTCTTGTAGCAATAGAAAGGGCATCAGGGACCCTGGCATGAAGCTGAACCATTGTGAAGGATATAAATGGTCCGTCACTAGATCTACATCCGGTGTATAGAAGGATTCCAGCAGCTTTATCTGGTTAGATAGACGGAGGATTAAGGTGAGTATTTTGGGTGGACAGGAATTGGACCATCGTGGCTGCAAAGTTTGTGGGAATGACGAGCAGCTACTTACGGGCCTCGAGCAGCATGAACCCATAGGTCTTGTCGGTACGGCCTCCACGGAGGAGATCTGCTGGTGACTTCCCTTCTAGACCTGCAAGCATGAGCATTGGGTTAAGATTTAATTTGTTGGGTTGGAAGACCAACAGGGGTCCAAAGAGCGAGGTGGAAAGGCTGGAGGGAAAGTATATGCTATACGCTGATTGAGAAAATGCTAACATCAACCTTCACGCGATGGCCGGCGTTGTACTGGCATGTGCCAACCTGGATGTGAATGGGAAAAGGGTAGGGTTAGGGAGTCAGAGATGGTGAAATAGGAATAGAACCAAAGCAAAGATTTTCTGGAGCGCTCCTTCTAGACGCCCTCTACACACCACGTACGATCAGAAGGTGATGCTTGATTGCTGCCCAATAGTTTGTAGAGTGGGAAATTAGCTTCGACTGGGTGACGAAAGAGAAAAAGCCAAGGGCTCAAAAATCCCCTACTTCTGGCTGGGCATATGAGACTTTTTCTTGCTTGGCTGGCCCTTGATGTCGAAGATTGGCTGGCAGAAAAGGGTGTCGGAGGAAGAGGAACTTGTGTTCAGAAGCCCTGCATAAGCCCTGCCTGAGGAGCTTGTGTTCAGAAGCCCATATTTATATGGAAAGAGGTTGGGCAATGAGTGCAATTTGGTATAGCCTGCATCAGCGGCGTTTGGGTTGACCAGTTCTGACCTCTGGTTTGTTGCTTTCCGTGCTGGGGGATTTTATGTGCTGATGGTAGTGAGAAGAATGGAAGGCATCCAGGGAGCCTATCACAACCTGCTGCACGGCGTGGTTAGTGATCCAGTTGAGGGGTTGCATCCCGCCCTTCTAAGTGCTCTTCTCAATGACCCATTTTCACAATGACAGTCCCACATGCCCTTGATAGGGTGGGTACCAACGCCACTTCCGCATTACCGATGCTTCCATTGACACCAGCATCCTGATCCAGGTATGGTTTAGGTTGGTGCAATCCCACGGCCTTCTGGACAGAAAGAGGAATAGAATTTAGGGAACTGATGCAGATGGTTTCTTCCGAGTGGTCGCGTGGGTTTGGCTAACTAGCTTGATGCCGGCATGGAGACTATATTGACATGTTATATAATGGAGTGGTCAGGAAGGGATTAAAGAAAAGGGGGCCCGGATGACGGTTGAAAAATAAATTTGGAAGTGACTTTACGTTTTGACCTCAATCTCAGTCATTCCGAAGTCTTTCTGAGCTCTGTTTTTTTGCTAAAACTGCCGAACGAGCTGAATCGTTCAGAAATACAGCTCATTTTGCACAGGAATGGCTAGAAAAATAACAGCTTAGCTGGAAATGCTCCGGCAGTTTATGGGTCTACTCATAAACTAATGTTTCAGGTTTTAATAACTTTTTATACATGCTATGGGTATATTCCCGATTGAACGGTTGTGCTAATCTATGGAACTGAATGGTAAGAAATGGACAAGAAATGGCGGCAGGGGGGGGGGGGCTGCTGTCCTGGCATTGGAGCGCCTGGTTTGACCAGGATGCGAACATTTCTACCACACCGAATGCATCGGCATCACTTGGGAAGAGTATTAAAGGATGGGCAAAGACAAGAGAATCAAAGAGTAGACCTGCCAAAGCTGCCTGGCGCCAGAAGAGGAATCAGCAAAAAGCATAAATAAAGAGGAAATAGTGCAAGAAATACTGTTTGATTGATTGCTTTCTGTTTGATTAAAGGACACTAATTGTATAAGACGTAAAAGCAACAAATTTCAATTACTCACTCAATCCATGTTTCGTTAATTAATAACTTTATAAACTTTTATCACTGAAATCAAGGATGGCAACCGTCATCAAGTCCAAATGATGGCTAGAAGGGTTCCTGAACCGTCTAGAATACCAATGCTCAAAATGTAGAGTCGCTGATGCCGGTCTGCTCAACGTGGACCAGCTTCGTTTCAGTCCCTTCCTAAAACGGGAATTTGAATTGTGAAACAATGATTGTTAAGTACGGTGCTGCCTTTTATTGTATCACGCATTTGCCTTCCGCCGTGATCCACAAACTTTCGTTTGGTTCACCTTCACACTCAGTCCTTGGAAAAAAGTGAGAAAGCTGGTGTCGGATGCGGACCTCTGGCTTGGGAGAGTTGGGCTGTGTTGGGGGCTTCGAGCATTGTTGATGGGAAGGGCTGACATGTCCCTAGCTCTGAAAGAACGAAAGTTTGATAATTACGTAAGATAATAAGATGGGTCATCCAATGCCCACAAGAGGCTTAGCTAAGATATTATCCAAACTATCACTATAAATATGGAGACAATCTGCAGTCAGTACTCAGCTCCAACATCCAATGCTCGCAAGAAAAAATGTCATATTCTAATAAAAAGATTGGGTTGCAGTGCAGATGGATTCCAGCCCCGCCTACCCCTGCCCTTGGTGCGGCGAGCAGTTTCGGGCGGCGAACCCACTGCTGAACAAGCACATTTACCGGTGCCGCCAGGTTGGGCAATCTTTCCTTTGGTTCATTCGAAATTGCTGGCTCTGGACTGCAGAAGGCTCCGGTGGAGGCTCGGCTGTGGGTCACGTGCCAGACGGACGAGCGGCACATCGTCCTCCAGGAGGAGTACCGTCTACACCAGCTCGTGTGCCGCCCATGCTTGCCACGCGTCCGCCTGCCCCACCCTCTGCCTTTGCACCACACGTCTTTTGATGACTGACAGACTGAGGCTCTGTTATCTATTGATCTTTAATATTGAAAGAGAATGAAAAAATTGATTCCCTTGGGAAATTTAGACATAGGAATTGGAACATTAAAAGACCTTGGCTGCCTTCTCCTTGTAGAATGGCTGAAGCGGGTATTCCAGGAGACTTTCACTGGCCTTGCACCATTCCAGTCTGCAGTTGGAATGCATGTGAAATATGAACACAAAGATGTTCATCTGTGACGACATCTGTGTTCATCAGCTACTTTCACAATTTCGATCAGTGGCAAAGAAACTTGCTGCCTTCCACGATGACAGAGCCAGGGATTATGGGCACGACCTTGCTGAATTGGACGGAGCCAGCCACCTTGTTGGCAATGAGGGAGAGGCAACGGGCAAAATCAGTCCATTGGGCTACAATTTGTGGCAGCATTTCTAGAGGTATCGATGGCAGGAGAATAAATAAAGATCTTCTTGAAAAAGCCATGAAATAAACGCTTACATGCATTGAAATTCTGGCCGCACATAATCCATGAATGCAACAAGGATCAGTACTCCAGCGCCGCTGTGCAGTAGCCCATGTTGCAGCTGAGAAAGAAGGATATTGGGTGCTCCCCGCCCTGAGCAAGGTTCCAATTGCTTAGGAGGTAAGAAGATTTTGTGAAGGAAGATGAGGATGTCGCGGAAAGCTTCGAAAGCGATGTGAAGGTCGTAGAGCACCTTGTCCCAGATGCTGTCCTGGCTGATCGGGCACTTGTAGGGCTCCTCTTGCTCGAGGATGTCTCTGACGTGGGCCAGTAGATTCCCCTTTCCCTTGAACACACTGGTCGACACCCATGAGCATCCCTCCCATGAGCATCGCCGCAGCACATTGGGCGCTGAAATCACTGCCCCCTATTTCAATATATTCTTCTCCTGCAATAATGGACAATTTTTTGCCTTTGGTCGATGTTTCTTGCTGCGAGGCTTGGGCTTGGGGGGCTTGGGCGATTGTTTGGGATTGAAGTTGGGGTCGGAGTCTTGATCCGCGCCCTCCTCACCAGTCAACGCCTTCTCTACCACCCCTTCTTCCTTCAGCACCACTTTCCGCTGATTGGCCTCCACCAGCTCTTTCCTAAGTGATACCTAGAAAAATGCACAAAGCTCAATTAGTGTTTGTTTGCTCCCACTGCCTTCTAACCAAGGCTTGCGCCATGTCGCCATGGCTGGCGTCGGCGAGGTGCATGAGCTCGTAGCACTGGCCCTGTGAAAAGAGGAGTAGAGGAGAGAAAAGAGAGAGAGGGGGAACCTTGTCGGAGGTGCTGTCCAGCAGGGCGCTGGACTGCCCGGGCTCCTCGGGGTCAGGGTCGTGGGCATAGTTCCCGAAGGAGTAGCCGTGGGCGTAACCATCGTCGCCAAAGTCGTAGTAGTCCTCCTCCAGCGCCTCCTCTTCCTCCTCCTCGTCTGCTTCATAGTCCTCCTCCACTGCTGCCTGCGGCTCCAGGCCGGGAAGCTCTGGCTCATAGTCCGGCTCTGGCTCCACCTTGATGTGGAAGTTGATGGAGCAGCCGCAGGCGACTGCGGGGACGTTGGGCATCTTGAACTGACCGCTCTTGGACTCCTCCTTGACGTCCGCATCGAGGTTGGGCAGCTTGGAGAGGGGAGCCGCATCCAGCAGCTCCTGGAGTCCATCTGGGTCCTCGAAGAAACTGCGCTTGCGGCTCTGGCTAGGACTAGACATGGCAGTGGAGAGTAGAGAGGCTTGGCGGGTGTAGCTCCCAGTGGCCTACTGACAGCTAAGTGGCCCTTAAATAGGATGAGGGGGGAGGTGAGGTGTGGCAGAAAAAAAGGTGCGAGGGATCATTTCAAGTGGAAGTAAATGGTGGGGAGTTTGTTCTGCACTCTGCCGCTGTGAATGCTACACTGCCACTGTAGCAAACTCGCCATGCGCCTACTCACCTCAGCCTCAGCCTCACCGCAGCCGATCTTGGTGAGAGGGTCAGGTTTGGGATAGCGATCCTCCTTGTTGATCGACGCGCAAGTTCTGGCCCAACATCGCATCTAGCAGGCCTTTCAGGGCCGGCAAATCCCACTGCAATCCACCTACTCTCACCTGTGTATGGATAGGAGAGTAGGGGAGATGCCATATAGCCAAGGAAGGCCACGCATCCAGGACTGTGGGGCTGAAGCTTGACGGGGAGAGGCACAGTGGTGTACGCTTTCACCAGCCGCAGCTCCGAGGCAAGCCCCTGGGCCAGACGATCTGGAATAACTCCGGATACGCCTAGCCCCCGTCCACCTACCTACATGAATAACACCCCCCAAGATATACACCCCCCAAGGCAATACTACCGCGATATCATTAGTTTTTAATGTTGAAGGCAATTTTCTCAGATTTTCTGCTACTTTGAATGTTTTTAGAGACTTTTGATTGTATTTTGTTTTTTTGGAGATTTTATGATTTTCGTTGTAACAGAATTTTGTCCGAGGGGGGTTATTTGTGGGGGTTATCTGGGGGGGGGTGTTGTGTGGGGGTGTATTATGCCTGGTGATGTAAGACTTTGATTATCACACAAAGGCATTATTTCAAACGCGGCATGCTAGATGCATTGGAAAGATTCGGCAAAGATGTGAAAAAGAATTGAAAATGAAGGCAATTAAGCGTAGCATAGTAATGAATCAGGCGTATGCAATGAGAAAGAAAATGTGCAATTAAGAGTTGAATCAACCAATTGTTCATGCGTAATGGACGAAAAAGAAGGCTAATAAGGAATAAAATGAGTAGGCAAAGAGGCTTAGCGGTACTTCTCGATGAGGCAGTCGATGACCTTGGTGAGGATTATGCCGACGATGATCATGCCGAAGCCGACGCTGAGGTGGGTCCAGAGACACGCCCTGATTTATTGAACGGATGGGTGAGGAGAATACGAGGACTGTCGGAGGAAGATAAGAGTGACCGACTGCTTGCCAAAGAGGGCATCCTGGATGATATTCTCACTGCCCACGATTAGCGCACCGCCGGCTCCTTCGTAGTAGCTGCCGCCGAGGCCACAGGACTCCTCACATCGCAGCCCACAGCGCTGAGTCTCTGAGAAGGCATTTTATGGAAAGAGATCTGGAAAGAGAGGGATGGATTGAGGAACGATTGTAGCAGCAGCAGGGCGCCTTGATGTAGATCAGTTCGCACTGGAACTGGCGAGAGCACCACGCCTTGGCAAACTCTAGACCCGCGCCCGCGCACTGCTTGAAATATCGGTGGTATTGCTTTGGGGGGGTGTAAATCTTGGGGGGGGTGTAAATCTTGGGGGGGGTGTAAAGCTGGGGGGGGGTGTAAATCTTGGGGGGGGGGTGTAACCCCATGGGGGGGGGGGGTGTAAGTCTTGGGGGGGGGGGGTTCTTGGAGTCAGCCCTGCCTGTTTGAGATGAACATTGGGGAACTGTTGGAGGTCCCCAACGGTGAAGTAGTGGCAGACGAAGCCGACGTTGTACTGGTTGTGGTGCATCACCAGGTAGGCGCGGAAGGCTCGCTTCAGACGCCACCACTTCCCCTGTCAATTCATTCACATTACCCAACTTTGTAAGGCATTGCCAATCTTAATTTCCCACTCACATTTCCCGACATTTATAAAGCATTACCAATCTTAATTTCTCACTCACATTTTCTGACATTTTTAAAGCATTATGTGGGTTTCATGGAAGGAGGGAAAAGGAGGCTTGGAGGGAAACCTGAAGGTTCCAGGCAGTGGGGATGAAGTGCGACATGGACTCCATCAGATGCACTCGCACCCCGAACATCTGCTCCAACCAGCCCGCCCCTCTCACCTGCAATACCTCCTCTTCTCTCATCCTCCCTCCTCCCTCCCTTCAGCTAACCAGCTCAGCGGCCCAGGCATCCCCATCCGGATAGCCCTGGTAGACATCCTGCCCTCTGGGGCAGATGTTGTTCGTGTGGATCTGGAACACCACATCTGTGATGTTCCCGAACTCGACGGCCTGTCAATCCATTCCTGTCCCCTCCCGCCCCCTCCCCTAACGCCAGCTAAACCTGATTGAAGTAGTTGAAGAGGCCATGGAGGTGCTGAATCCCCCCGCCGTGCAGAGAGAGGATGAGCTAGGGGGTTGCCGGCCCCCACATGTCCCATGGCTGAATGTGGCAGAGTTGGCTGTCACTCAGGATGAGGACGGACTTGTTCATGGTGAGATTGGAAGGAATAGAAGGCTGGAGGAAAGTTGAGGCTGGAGGTAAAAGAGCTACCGGGAGTAGGCGTGGAATTCGTGGGAGGAGTGGAGTGCAAAATATTCGCCGACAATAAAAATAAGCACCCAACTTCATATTGCATTTGGAGCATTTGAAAGCGAATTAATCGGAGCACTGGCTCTCATTCTTATGAGACTTTTTCTGCCGCATACTTGAGAACGTGAGCCCACACCTAGCGCATTCTTTTTCAGACTGAGGGAGGTTGTGAAAGGCGATGTGAAGGTTGTAGAGCACCTTGTCCCAGATGCTGTCCTGGCTGATCAGGCACTTGTAGGGCTCCTCTTGCTCGAGGATGTCTCTAACGTGGGCCAGTAGATTCCCCTTTCCCTTGAACACACTGGTCGACACCCATGAGCATCCCTCCCATGAGCATTGCCACAGCAAATTTGGGTGCTGAAATCACTGCCTCCTATTTCAATATGTTCTTCTCCTGCAATAATGGACAACTTTTGGCCTTTGGTCGATGGTTCTTGCTGCGAGGCTTGGGCTTGGACGATTCTTTGGGATTGAAGTTGGGGTCGTCGGAGTCTCAATCCGCGCCCTTTTTTTAAAATAAGAAAACTGCTCTATTTTTAAAAAATAAGAAACGCATTAATTTATCTAAATGAAATAAGTTCTAGGATTCAGTTCTCAACCCACACCGCCTAATACTCTTATAACATACTTTTCTAAATAACTTCTAAAAATCACTTACTGAGTCAATTTACTCTACCATTTGATGATTAAAATTTTAAAACTACACCTGTGTTGGCGGCTCTTCTTGCTGAGAGGCGTGGGTGCTGTAGGCCTTGAGTGGCTCCAGGTGGAAGGCTCTGCATGCTCTGCTCTGCTCAGGATGAGGGAGCCTTTGGAACTGGAGTTGGTGAGCGGTTGCGATTGGCGTGATAGAACGCCGCCCACTCATCCTCATCCACTTCTATGCTGGAGTCGAGGCCCAGCTGTTGGCGCTTTCGATCCTGTATGCTCAGGTCGATCTCCAGCAGTCGTGGCGCCTTTGCCTTCAGGATCTTGTCTCACCGCTCGACAACGAGTTGGCGCCTGGAGCGACAGTGTGCAAGGTAGAGCCGTTCCTCCTCGAGCACTTGCTCCTGCTGCGCTCACGCTCGCTGCTCTCCCAGCTCCTGGCCGTGAAGGTAACAGAACAGCATTGTTTCCATCATGCCACATTTGCCGGGTGGGAGGCCTGGGTGGTCTTTCGCCCTCCAGAGGCGCAAGCTCAGCCCCTTGTGGATGAGGCACCAGCAGAGCAAGGGCGTCCAATGGTAGTG
>JASANA010002475.1:0-13158 GCA_030248095.1 Ptycholaimellus sp. GST1_10
CCGGCTTGGGAAACGTCACAATACTGATCTTTTTGCTTCAATTGCGCTGCCTTGGAATGCTGGCACATATTGTCCCACATCTTTTTTAGATTGGCTACAGCCTCGGTTGTAAACTCTGGCTGTCTCACTGGCAGACCTTCCAAGGTCGGTTGCAATCCCTCGGGTAAGGGGAACTCGCAATCAAAACTGAACAGGGCATGGAAAGGCGTGTCGGCTGTCCTTTCGCTGTATGCAGCATTATGGGCAAACACAGCATAAGGTAAATGCTGAGACCAGGTGGACAGCCTTTCGTGACAGAACTTTGCTAAAATGGAGATCAAAGTGCGATTGTACCGCTCGCATTTTCCATCTTATTGAGGATGATATGGCGTTTTTTCTTTTTAGCCGTGCCCATTTCTTTGGGATAGAATCTTCACTAAATGAGTGCAGAAATTGGTGCCTTGGTTGCTAAGCCATCTTCTAACTCTGCCGAATTTCAGGACTACATGCTTCAAGAAGGCTCTTGTGGTTGATTCGGCCTTGATGTTCACCAGCGGTATCGCTATGCTGTAAGAAGTGAAATAATCACAGCAGACCATGATATAGGAGTAACCATTAGACTTGGTCATGGGTCCCATCATGTCACTGGCTACAATTTCAAAAGGTCTTGATGCCTTGATGGGCATTAGCGGCTCTCTGGCCCCTGGGCTCATAGCATTGAACTGTTGGCAGACCAAACAAGCTCTGCAGAACTCTCTTATATTTTTGACCATGTTTGGCCAGTAAAAACGGCTTTTAATGGTGCCGTAAGTTCGTTTGAACGCGAAATGCCCAGCAAACTTGCTGGCATGAAAACAGTGAAGCACTTGCGGTACGCAAGGGCATGGGACAAAAAGTAGCATGGTTCCCTCCTCCCCTAAGAAATATAAGAGGTCCTGCTCGTCTGTAGCGTATAAGTGTGCTGAGAACGTAACTTTTTTGCTTAATTCGTAATCTTGAGGCAAGGTGCCTTCTAACAGGTTTTCTACCATTGCACTGCAGAACACATCTTTCTTCTGCTCTTTCGAAATTGAGATTGAATTATCGAAATATTTATTTACATTGGTTCCGAGTTGGTCTCGTGGTTAGGATTATGGCTCTCACCCACAAGGCCGGGGTTCAATTCCCCGACTCGGAACCAATGTAAGGTATCATGCAGTTACGGAGGCAGGAGGGCAGGAGGTTTATCATGAGGAAGCGAGAGAAGAGACTGATCCCAGGGTGAGATCCAAGATGCAGGAGCTGTCTTATTGTGACTACGCTCCAGACGAGGGTCATGCACCTTACAATTATTTATCAGCTGGTAAAATTTTTCTTCCTTGATTCTGTAACAATTGACGGTGCCTTTCAGTGTAAACAAACTAATGCAAGTATTAGGATTGGCAAAACCTTCTATTGATTAAACTGATGCAAGAATATTGGGAATATGTTTATTCATTTCAGAAAGGTAAGATGAACTTATTGGCCTTCAAAGCTGCCTTATACCTGACATTGTTGTAAAATAAAAAAGGCAAAACCGTTGTTTCAAGCAAGCTTGAGCCTGAGTACACTGAGTCAAGTCACTTCAATATATTCGGAAAAGAAGAAAGAGTTCGGAAAAATGGCTCTGAGCCATTTTCTAACTATAGCTGCAACTTTTTCAATGTTGCTGGTACGTTTATCAATAGCAGTATGTTCATCGGCATAGATAGAAGATCATTTATGCAAGTAAGATTGAAATTGTTGAAAAAACCGTCATGATAATAATTTGAAGTAGGTGTACAATGGAGGCATCTGGACAAAAGCATTATTGGACTGATATAATTGGTAAAATTTTAAAACATTTATCAGGTTTGCATTGTGTTTATTTTATGTTCTATATTTACTGGTGCACTTTTTTATGACACCATTTGATCTAGAATAACGTTTGGAAAATAATTGTTTTTTTAAAAATTTAAGCAAAATTATTAAAAGATCACAAAACAACAAACATTATGCAACCAAACAAAACAAAAGTTGTTTTAACAAATGTACAAGGAGCAAAAGATGGTGAATTGATGGATGAATTTCTGCAAATTGACAAAGACTGTCTTTACTATGATGCCCCTGCAGCTTACTATGAAGATATCACACAAATGGTTACATTGCAAAATAGAAGCAAAGAGAAAACCCTTGCTGTGAAATTTCGATGTACTGATATAGCCAATATTAGCCTTAAACTTTCAGGAAAACGTTTGGAAAATAATTGTTTTTTTTAAAAATTTAAGCAAAATTATTAAAAGATCACAAAACAACAAACATTATGCAACCAAACAAAACAAAAGTTGTTTTAACAAATGTACAAGGAGCAAAAGATGGTGAATTGATGGATGAATTTCTGCAAATTGACAAAGACTGTCTTTACTATGATGCCCCTGCAGCTTACTATGAAGATATCAAACAAATGGTTACATTGCAAAGTAGAAGCAAAGAGAAAACTCTTGCTGTGAAATTTCGATGTACTGATATAGCCAATATTAGCCTTAAACTTTCAGGAAAACCTACTTTTTGTTCCAAATGTTTGATTTCTGATGGTAATTGTTTTGGTCTGTTCTGCGGAGAAATGTTCACTAAAATACAAATAATAAAAAATATTTTAAATAAAATAATTAAATTGAATGTAATTGAATTTTAATTGAATTTAATTGAACTTTTTCAATAAGCTTCAACCGTGCATTCTTTTCTCCTTAAGAAAAAAATCGACCAAATTTGTTATTCCTTTTTTGTCAATGAAATGATGCTTTCTGGATAGAGCTCATTGAGACACATGTGGAATGGTATCATTTGTAGGATATCGATTCTCCAATGTGGAGCCGAAAATGGGCAAAATTAGGTTAAATTGGGCTGAATACAGTTATCTAACCGATCAAATATTTACTTAACTCTCAGATGTTTTGGTTATAAATTTGGTAACTATGATTCAACTATGAACTATGATCTGTAGCAACACCAAACATGCATCAGAACACCGCTCTCACGTAGCGCAATTTCAGTGTGCTGCTCCACCCACACTTATCCCAGTGTAATGAGGATGGGCCCATCTGAACAGTGTGCCACAGCGCACTTCAATCATGGGCAGTTGCACTGCGCAGCTACCATGGCCTGATCTGTAGCAACACCAAACATGCATCAGAACACCGCTCTCATGTAGCGCGATTTCAGTGTACGGCTCCACCCATGCTTGTCCCTGTGCAGTGAGGATGGACCCATCTGAACAGTGCCACAGCGCCCTTCAATCATGGGCAGTTGCACGGCTCAGCTCCCATGGCCTGATATGTAGCACCACCAAACATGCATCAGAACACCGCTCTCACGAAGCGCGATTTCAGTGTACTGCTCCATTCTTTTTTTGTCCCAGTGCCGTGAGGATGGGCCCATCTGAACAGTGCCACAGCGCCCTTCAATCATGGGCAGTTGCACTCAGTGATGTTACTGGAAATAAGATATATATCTGTTTCTTATAGGGTTACTCGTATCAGAAATGATTTTAGGATTTTTGTATATGCAGAATCTTAGCTGAGAGCACCTGCCCAACCGGATACAGATACATTTCTAGTTAGCTGGTATCTGCCAAATCTTGGCATGTTTTAGGTCCAATCTTTTGCTGTACGATGGCTCAGAAAAAGGCTTTTTTAACGCAGTTTTCAAAAAAAATTTGAAAAATGTTTGTTCAAAATTTTTTTTGGAAATTTTTTGATTTTTTATGTGAAATTTGTTGAACATTTTTTCCTCCTGCCCCCTAGGGAGCTGTTTCAAAGCATTCAAAAGAGTCAAAAGCAAGAAAATGGCCAAAAATGAGTAGAAAATGAAAAAGTTGAAAAATTTCAGGTATCTTTTCTGATTGTCGTATCTTTTCCTGGAACACTTTATCTGCGGAATCTTTTCAGGGAGGCTCTTTTTTGCCAGCTTAACATCACTGGTTGCACTGAGCAGCTTCCATGGCCTGATCTGTAGCAACACCAAACATGCATCAGAACACCACTCTCACATAGCGCGATTTCAGTGTACTGCTCCATTCTTTTTTGTCCCAGTGCAATGAGGATGGGCCTATCTGAACAGTGCCACATCGCCCTTCAATCATGGGAAGTTGCACTGCGCAGCTCCCATGGCCTGATCTGTAGCAACACCAAACATGCATCAGAACACCTCTCTCACAAAGCGCGATTTCAGTGTACTGCTCCATTCTTTTTTGTCCCAGTGCAGTGATCAGTTGTCACGTTTTGCAAATGTTTGTGCCAAGGAACGTTTCCATTCCTGGCTGAGCTGGTAACTGGTGTCAGGGATTGACCCTTCTCTCAGTTTCCTAGAGCACCAAAGGTCATTGACCTAAGGCTGGACGAGGCTGTTTCTTGGTTTTAAAGCCAAGAAACAGTAATAGGTCTCAAGCATTATAGCAAGAAGACCTCCCGAGTTTCGCCAATTATTTATAGACTCGTGCAGGCTGGCTCGTCAGTATAAACCTGCTGGAGTGATGGATTGGTGTGAATGAATTGGTTCACTGCCCAGCCCACCGAGGTGTGTGCACTGATAGTATCAAGATCAGCCCATTTCGATCTTGAGTATCCTTCCATGTGTGCAGCTAAGAACGGATATGACTCCCTGAGCTTTTTTAAGGCTCTGCTGATGTCCTTCTGTTCGTAGCCACGTTCGTTGAACGTTAGGCATAGCAGTCTCACATCTTCTGTGAAAGCATCCCAGGTATTCGTAGCTCTCGCAATACGGATCACCTGACTGAAGAGAACATTTGGCCCAATTCGAGCATCTTGGTTACTGCCTTTAAACGGCAGTGCTAGGACTTTGAAGTTGAAATCTCTTCTTTTATCGTAGAGTTTCCTTCGTTTCCCTCCACACTCAATGTCCAGGTCCAAGAAATGCATCCATCCGTTCTTTGCATCCTCAAAATTGAGAGGCAGCGACGGTGGGTAGATTTCTAGGTATCGATCCTGCAGGACATTCGTGTTCACTGCTAAGATGTCATCGACATATCTTCTGCAGTGTCTGAGCATTTTCGCAGCTCCAGAATTCTCCTTTTTAATACAAAAGTCGAACTCCATTTTGGATAGGACAAGGTCAGCAATTATTGGGCTACAGCTCGCCCCCATGCTGACACCTTTGATTTGCCTAAAGCAGATCCCTGCGAATTTGACCTATGATTGATCCGTCAGTTCCGAAGTCAGGTTTTTTAAAGAAAAAACATCTAAAGATGTCGATTTTCTTTTGTCGTCATTGTGCAAGTACCCATGAAGTGAGATGTACTTGTACCGTTTGAAGATGATGTCGTAAATTTCGAACAGCTTCTTCTTAATTAGCTCATGCTCCAGTGCTGTAAAAAGCGTACTGAAGTCTGCTGACGATAGGCGGCCTTTTCTGCCTTTTCCCATCGTGTCCAGCATGTGAGAGACTTGCATGGAGCTTGACACACTCCAAGCAAGATTCAGACCTCTTTGCTCACTAATGTTGGAACAATACCAGTCCCAGTGAGTTTTTATTCGGCTGAGAATCTTTGTCAAGACAACGCAAAGTTGTCTTGTTGAACTCCTTTTGGCTCCCGCTATGAAGCGCGCCTTTGGAGGATTCTTGTGGTATTTGGGGCTGTGCCAGATACAAGGTATCGTGTCATTCCCTTCCGAGAGAGTCCCTGCTGTATATCTCAGCAGCATCTCCCTATGCTCCTTGACTAGACCCTCCTCGCTCATTTGCGAAGGGAGATAAGTGTCATTTCCTCTTATGGTGGTTTCTCCGTTTTCCAAGGATACTCCCATCTCTTCGCACAGTCTTATGAGGTAGCCTTTTTTGCAAATTAATGCAAAGTTGGTTGCCGCTTTGTCCACAGGGGTAATCACAAAGCAGGCGTGCAGCTTTTTGGCATTCTCAAGCGCCTTCCTCTGTAACGAGGATTCGTTTGAATAATGCCTCCAGTGCTCTTTCTCATCCTCGAATCGGTTTTTAATCGATTCTAAGGACTTATCGAAACGTTTTATAAGCGTCTCAATTTTCCCCAAATCCACGCCACAGCGTACTTGTAACGTTGTGGCAATTTCTGCCAAGGCTTGCGAGCAGCTTTCGAGAGCCGTTTCTTTGCAAGCATTGATGTGCGGTCTGAATTTAGTTCCCTTATTGAGAACGATTTGGACCTCCTTGCTGAGCCAGCTGAAATTTCCCGTATTGACATGACCTTTCACCTTTGTGAAGTCTGGTGCATGTTTACAATCACAAGTAGAGCGGATTGTTGATTCCAGCTCTGCTTGTGTGAGGTTTTTGAGGTACTTGCTGTAATTTAGCAAGTAGCTTCCCAAAGGTTTTGGAGGTATGGACACTACGTTTATTTGCGAAGTGTCCAAGTTTAATCCTCTTTTTGATTTACAGAGGATTTTGGAAGGATTTGCGATTTCTGAGTATTGATTTTCATAGGGAAATCGAATTCTCCATTTCGCTGGTCCCTTTTTCTTTTCTTCATTATTTGAAGAGAAGAAAGCTACCAGATAACTGCTTACTAGCTGATATGTTCTGAACCCTGTGTTCGAACATTGAGCTTTCAGCAATTTCGACAACTCTTGTAATTCTCTCTTCTGCATATTTCGCAGAAGATTGAATACAGTTCCTATGTGGAATTTATTAGATTTAATAAATTCCACCTTATCGAGCAGATTGTTCAACTCTCCGTCAAACCTCTGCTTGGCATGCCCTCTCTTGGAGCTCGCCCATTTTTTAATTGGGCAAGGGAATCGTGTTTGGAACCATGGTATACGTCTTCTATCGAAAGGATCAGTTTCTCTTCTGATATTTCCGTACCCTTTAGCATTCGTGTTCAGACCCCAAGGGTGAACCGAATTTAAGGCCAGGATGTAGTCATTTTCGACTTCATCCAAGTCTTTTTCCTCAGCGCAGCTTTCGAGGATTTGTACGGCTGGAAATGTAACTTTCCCATGCGCCGATTTGAAATGCCTATAAAGCACATTGTGATGAGTATCATTCCCAATGTTGCTTAGGTGTTGGCCGATTCTGTCTTTCAAACTTCTTTTTGTTTGTCCGACGTACCGCATCTCACAGTTCGGCTCTTTGCAACTCAGTAGGTAAACTACTGTTTTACTGTTGCAAGATGCCGCGGGTGCTGGTTTTGCTATAATCTTTTTATAGCGTGAACCAGACACAAGGACAGTACCCCTCCTTGGCTCCCAGAGCTTGCAAATTTTGCAGCTCCCGCATGGATTTGTAGATTGAGCCTCTGCCAGAAGATATGCAATCTCTGTCTGGCAGATTTGCTCCCCCTTACGCCCATAGTAGGTGGTTGATTTGACACTGGATGGTCTATCGGTCACCTGTCCGTCCACAGCAATGTCCAGCCGATTGGCACTGCTGTTTTCGGTGTTTTGCTGTATTGAGTCATCCCCAACATCAGCTAGTAAAGGCGTCGCCCGCCTATGGACTACTTGGCCACCAACCGCCCGCCTGGTAACGGAAGGGACGTGGTTGTCGTAGTGTTTGGTGGCCCGGAGGCCCCTCCCACCACGACCAAGGGTGATTTCTTGATTGTTTCTGTTCATGATGAGAATTTTAAGTGAAACAATTGGAAGGCTTTTGTGGTACTTTATCGGGTTTCAGCTGGATAGAGCGCAGAATAGTGATTGCTATTCTGGGGTCACACTGAGCAAGTGCGCAGAGGGAAGAGCTTCCCTCCAAATCCATGGGCCCCGACACTGTGAGTCTAGACTGCTGTCTCGTTTATCAAACATTGCAAAGTTCTCTAAAGGATCAGCGGGAAATAGCAGTATGGCGAGTGGAGCGGGGGACAACCAGTTGGTGGATCCCACCACCATCAACACTCCCACCAAGGCCATGCTCGATCATCTGCAGAACCAGATGCTCTTCCGTCAGCGCGCCGCTGGAGGCTAGCTTTTTATTTCCCATTTAGGATTTTAAGCTGCTCTCTTATTTTTGGTTGTTGTAATAAAACACGTTTGACTGCTTTCAGAGCCTCTGGCCGAGATGAGCCCTGGCCAGGACCTGGTCAAGGCCAGCCGTCAGTCTCTGAAGCCGATGGGCCTATCTGAACAGTGCCACATCGCCCTTCAATCATGGGAAGTTGCACTGCGCAGCTCCCATGGCCTGATCTGTAGCAACACCAAACATGCATCAGAACACTGCTTTCACGTAGCAGGATTTCAGTGTGCTGCTCCACCCATGCTTATCCCAATGCAATGAGGATGGGCCCACCTGAACAGTGCCACATCGCCCTTCAATCATGGGCAGTTGAACTGCGCAGCTCCCATGGCCTGATCTGTAGCAACACCAAACATGCATCAGAACGCCGCTCTCATAAAGCGCGATTTCACTGTACTGCTCCATTCTTTTTTGTCCCAGTGCAGTGAGGATGGGCCCATCTGAACAGTGCCACATCGCCCTTCAATCATGGGCAGTTGCACTGCGCAGCTCCCATGGCCTGATCTGTAGCAACACCAAACATGCATCATAACACTGCTTTCACGTAGCAGGATTTCAGTGTGCTGCTCCACCCATGCTTATCCCAGTGCAGTGGGGGGGGGCCCATCTGAACAGTGCCACATCGCCCTTCAATCATGGGCAGTTGCACTGCGAAGCTCCCATGGCCTGATCTGTAGCAACACCAAACATGCATCAGAATGCTGCTCTCACGTAAAGCGCGATTTCACTGTACTGCTCCATTCTTTTTTGTCCCAGTGCAGTGAGGATGGGCCCATCTGAACAGTGCCACAGCGCCCTTCAATCATGGGCAGTTGCACTGCGCAGCTCCCATGGCCTGATCTGTAGCAACACCAAACATGCATCAGAACACCACTCTCACGAAGCGCGATTTCAGTGTACTGCTCCATTCTTTTTTGTCCCAGTGCAGTGAGGATTGGCCCATCTGAACAGTGCCACAGCGCCCTTCAATCATGGGCAGTTGCACTGCGCAGCTCCCATGGCCTGATCTGTAGCAACACCAAACATGCATCAGAACACCACTCTCACGTAGAGCGATTTCAGTGTACTGCTCCACAAATTCCTTATCCCAGTGCAATGACGATGGACCCATCTGAACTGTGCCACAGCGCCCTTCAATCATGGGCAGTTGCACTGCGCAGCTCCCATGGCCTGATCTGTAGCAACACCAAACATGCATCAGAACACCGCTCTCACAAAGCGCGGTTTCAGTGTACTGCTCCATTCTTTTTTGTCCCAGTGCAGTGAGGATTGGCCCATCTGAACAGTGCCACAGCGCCCTTCAATCATGGGCAGTTGCACTGCGCAGCTCCCATGGCCTGATCTGTAGCAACACCAAACATGCATCAGAACACCGCTCTCACGTAGCGCGATTTCAGTGTACTGCTCCATCCATGCTTGTCCCAGTGCAGTGAGGATGGGCCCATCTGAACAGTGCCACAGCGCCCTTCAATCATGGGCAGTTGCACTGCGCAGCTCCCATGGCCTGATCTGTAGCAACACCAAACATGCATCAGAACACCGCTCTCACGTAGCGCGATTTCAGTGTACTGCTCCACCCATGCTTGTCCCAGTGCAATGAGGATGGGCCCATCTGAACAGTGCCACAGCGCCCTTCAATCATGGGCAGTTGCACTGCGCAGCTCCCATGGCCTGATCTGTAGCAACACCAAACATGCATCAGAACACCGCTCTCACGAAGCGCGATTTCAGTGTACTGCTCCATTCTTTTTTGTCCCAGTGCAGTGAGGATGGGCCCATCTGAACAGTGCCACAGCGCCCTTCAATCATGGGCAGTTGCACTGCGCAGCTCCCATGGCCTGATCTGTAGCAACACCAAACATGCATCAGAACACCGCTCTCACAAAGCGCAGTTTCAGTGTACTGCTCCATTCTTTTTTGTCCCAGTGCAGTGAGGATGGGCCCATCTGAACAGTGCCACAGCACCCTTCAATCATGGGCAGTTGCACTGCGCAGCTCCCATGGCCTGATCTGTAGCAACACCAAACATGCATCAGAACACTGCTCTCACGTAGCGCGATTTCAGTGTGCTGCTCCACCCATGTTTGTCCCAGTGCAGTGAGGATGGGCCCATCTGAACAGTGCCACAGCGCCCTTCAATCATGGGCAGTTGCACTGCGCAGCTCCCATGGCCTGATCTGTGTAGCAACACCAAACATGCAACAGAACACTGCTCTCACGAAGCGCGATTTCAGTGTACTGCTCCATTCTTTTTTTGTCCCAGTGCAGTGAGGATGGGCCCATCTGAACAGTGCTACAGCGCCCTTCAATCATGGGCAGTTGCACTCAGTGGATGTTACATGGAAATAAGATATATATCTGTTTCTTATAGGGTTAACTCGTATCAGAAGATGATTTTAGTGTGGTATTTTTTTGTATATGCAGTAAATCTTAGCGTGAGAGCACCTGCCACAGCACCGGATCAGATCATGGGCTAGTTAGCTGGTATCTGCCAAATCTTGGCATGTTTTTGGTCCAATCTTTTTTCTATACGATGGCTCAGAACACGGCTTTTTTAACGCAGTTTTCAAAAAAAAAATTTGATAAATGTTTTGTTCAACATTTTTTTTTGGCCAAAAAATTTGTTGAAGTATGTTTGTTCAAAAATTTTTTTTTGGAAATTTTTTATATTTTTTTTTATGGGACATTTGTTGCCACATTTTTTCCTCCTGCCCCCTTAGGGAGCTGTTTCACCAAGCATTCAAAAGCGTCAAAAGCAAGAGAATGGCCAAACATGAGTAAAAAATGAAAAAGTTGAAAAATTTCAGGTATCTTTTCTGATTGTCGTATCTTTTCCTGCACCATTCTTTTTATCTGCGGATCTTTTCAGGTGAGGCTCTTTTTTGCCAGCTTACATCACTGGGCAGTTGCACTGCGCAGCTTCTATGGCCTGATCTGTAGCAACACCAAACATGCATCAGAACACTGCTCTCACATAGCGCGATTTCAGTGTGCTGCTCCACCCATGCTTATCCCAGTGCAATGAGGATGGGCCCATCTGAACAGTGCCACAGCGCCCTTCAATCATGGGCAGTTGCACTGCGCAGCTCCTATGGCCTGATCTGTAGCAACACCAAACATGCATGAGAACACCGCTCTCAAGTAGTGCGATTTCAGTGTGCTGCTCCATCCATTTTTGTCCCAGTGCAGTGAGGATGGGCTTATCTGAACAGTGCCACAGCGCCCTTCGATCATGGGCAGTTGCACTGCGCAGCTCCCATGGCCTGATCTGTAGCACCACCAAACATGCATTAGAACAACGCTCTCACGTAGCGCGATTTAAGTGTACTGTTCCATCCATGCTTGTCCCAGTGCACTGAGGATGGGCCCATCTGAACAGTGCCACAGCTCCCTTCAATCATGGGCAGTTGCACTGCGCAGCTCCCATGGCCTGATCTGTAGCAACACCAAACATGCATCAGAACACCGCTCTCATGAAGCGCGATTTCAGTGTACTGCTCTATTCTTTTTTGTCCCAGTGCCATGAGGATGGGCCCATCTGAACAGTGCCACAGCGCCCTTCAATCATGGGCAGTTGCACTGTGCAGCTTCCATGACCTGATCTGTAGCAACACCAAACATGCATCAGAACACCGCTCTCACGTAGCGCAATTTCAGTGTGCTGCTCCACCCATGCTTATACCAGTGCAATGAGGATGGGCCCATCTGAACAGTGCCACAGCGCCCTTCAATCATGGGCAGTTGCACTGTGCAGCTCCCATGGCCTGATCTGTAGCAACACCAAACATGCATCAGAACACCACTCTCACATAGCGCGATTTCAGTGTACTGCTCCATTCTTTTTTGTCCCAGTGCAGTGAGGATTGGCCCATCTGAACAGTGCCACAGCGCCCTTCAATCATGGGCAGTTGCACTGTGAAAGCTCCCATGGCCTGATCTATAGCAACACCAAACATACATCAGAACACCACTCTCACGAAGCGTGATTTCAGTGTACTGCTCCATTCTATTTTGTCCCAGTGCAGTGAGGACTGGCCCATCTGAACAGTGCCACAGCACCCTTCAATCATGGGCAGTTGCACTGCGCAGCTCCCATGGCCAAACTGTAGCAACACCAAACATGCATCAGAACACCACTCTCATGTAGCGCGATTTCAGTGTGCCGCTCCACCCATGCTTATCCTAGAGCAATGAGGATGGGCCCATCTGAACAATGCCACAGCACCCTTCAATCATGGACAGTTGCACAGCGCAGCTCCCATGGCATGATCTATATCAACACCAAACATGCATCAGAACACCACTCTCATGAAGCGCGATTTCAGTGTACTGCTCCATTCTTTTTTTGTCCCAGTGCCGTGAGGATGGGCCCATCTGAACAGTGCCACAGCGCCCTTCAATCATGGGCAGTTGCACTCAGTGATGTTACTGAAAATAAGATATATATCTGTTTCTTATAAGGTTACTCGTATCATAAAATTGAAAAGATTTTTTAAGGATTTTTTTATATGCAGAATCTTAGCTGGGAGCACCTGCCAAGCCGGATACAGATATATTTCTATTTAGCTGGTATCTGCCATATCTGGTCATGTTTTAGGTCGAATCTTTTGCTGTACGCTGGCTATGTGAAAGTCTTTTTAACGCAGTTTTCAATAAAATGTTGGAAAAATTTCTGTTGAAAATTTTTTTTAACAAAAAATCTTTAAAACTTTTTTTTATCAAAATTTTTTTTGAAATTTTTTTGATTTTTTTTGGGAAATTTGTTGAAAATTTTATCCTCCTGTCCCTTAGGGAGCTGTTGCAAAGCACTCAAAAGCGTCAAAAGCAAGAAAATGTCCAAAAATGAGCAAAAAATGAAAAAGTTTAAAAATTTCGGGTATCTTAGCTGAATGTCATCCTTTCCTGGAACACTTTTTATCTGCGAAATATTTTCGTGTAGGCTCTTTTTTGCCAGCTTAACATCACTGGTTGCACTGAGCAGCATCCATGGCCTGATCTGTAGCAACACCAAACATGCATCAGAACACCACACTCACATAGCGCGATTTCAGTGTGCTGTACATCACGCTATCCCAGTGCAATGAGGATGGGCCCATCTGAACAGTGCCACAGCGCCCTTCAAAACATGGGCAGTTGCACTCGCAGCTCCCATGGCCTGATCTGTAGCAACACAGCAATACG
>JASANA010002476.1:0-41362 GCA_030248095.1 Ptycholaimellus sp. GST1_10
CCATCGCCTCTTTCTCCTGCCTCCCTGCATAGGCCACCGAGATCCTCCTCCGGAGGGAGGGCCTTGAGCCCCAGCTGGCGGGCGATGTCCTCCCGTACCCAGCTGAACGTAGCTCCACTGTCCATCAGCACGAACACCTGCGTTGACTGCACCCGGCGTGGATGAGCCAGGTGGGCCTCGAAAGTTGCCAGAAGAGAGGTGGGGAGGCCTGGCTGAGAGGTGGTGTTGAGAGCGGTGGCGTCGAATGAGGTGATGGTGTTGAGCGTCTGCTCCCCCGCCGCCGCCTGGCCCTGCGGGGCCCATCTCACCCGCTTCTCCCGCTGCTTCCGGTGCAGGGCGGTGTGATGCCGTGCCGTGCACCCATCCACCCGACAGCCTCCTCCCGGCGCCTGACAGGCTCGCACTCCACCTGGATGGTCTCCCAGGCAGAGATAGCACAGGCCCTTCTCAGTAGCTGCTGACTTCCGCTCTGCCGGCATCTTGAGCACCTGGCAGTGCTGGGCCCAGTGTGCACCTCCGCAGAAGGCACAGTGCTTCCCCCGGCTTCCACCTGAGGGGGGCTCTGACCCTTTAGGCTTGTGGGCTATGGGAGCGTCCCGGCGATCCAGCCGTTTCGTCCCCCCGCCTCCCGGCGGCTACCCATGAAGAAACTGGTCGTGTAGGCCCCGTCTGAGCCCTCCGCGCCCTCCAGGCCCCGAAGCAGCTTCAGCTCCCCTGCCAGCACCTGGACCAGCTCTTTCATCCCCGGCACCGCCACCTTCCCGGCTCTGATGCGGCTCTGCTGAATGTCCTTGACGAGAGGGGCAGGAAGCTTTGCGAGCAGCCCGTAGGAGTGCGTGTCCATCGCCTCCTCCGCCACGCCCAGGGCCTCCAACCGCGAGCTGATCAGCCGAAGCTCATCTGTGAAGGCCTCCAGCTCTTCCAGATCCTCCGCTGAAACTGAGCCCATCGCAGCCAGCCGGCGAAAGAGGTCTGCCTTGATGAGGTCGGTGCGATTGTAGTTGTCGTCCAGGGCTGCGACGGCGTCCTTGAAGGCCCCCGGGGTGTGGCGGTCCAGCGGGGCCACCTTGGCCAATGCTTTCCCGTCCAGGTTGTTCAGGAGGTAGGCGAACTTGTCCTCCTCCCGCAGCGCCGTGTTCGCCTCCAACCGATTCCGGATCCAGTTACGGAACTGGCCATAGCCTGCTGGGTCGGAGCCGTCGAAGACGGGGAACTCAGCCTTGAGCTTGGGCAGGGCCGTCGGCGTCTGGCCTGGAAGTGGCTGGGCCCCCAGCCCCCCTGCTCCCGGCGCCTGTGGGCGTGCCAAACGAGCCAGCTCCGCCATCAGCCGCTCCTCCCGGTCCGCCGAAGCCTTAAGCTGCTGTTGCATCATGGCCAATAGCTGGGTCATCGCATCTCCCTGCACTCCGCCCTGTGGGGCCTGAGGTGCTGGAGGAGGGGCTAGCTGAGGGTTAGCTGGCGCTGGCCGTAGTGGGTGAGGGGCGTAGACGAACTGCACTCGGTCCCCATCCAGCTCGACGACGCCGTCGTCAAGCATCTGCTCCACCATCGCCCGCACACCCGCCCCCGCCGTTGCCTCCTGGCAGCCTGGGCACAGGATCCAGCATCCCGTCACCTTCGTTCCTCCCTCGCAATGCTCAGCCATCTTGTCCCAAATAGCGCTAGAGGCAGAGCCCGGTGGGTTGAAGCAAGCGTCCAGGTGGGCGATGCAGAAGTGCTGGGCGCAGTTGCCGCAGGTGATCCTCTGCTTCGCATGGACCCCGTCCGCCCCGCCCAGGCAGGCCTTGCTACACTTTGCCCTCGACGTCGGAGGCAAGACTGGAGGATAGGCGGCCATCTTGGATGATGATGCAATAGGAGGAAGTGGCCCTTTTCAAGCTGATGTCGCCGCTGCCGTAGCCGTCCAGGCCCGCGCAGTCGTTGTACAGCTTCCCCACGCCACTTAGCAAGCCCAGATTCGCATTAGATACAAGGCTCCATATTTGTTTCTTGCTCCTCTTTACTGATGAACTCCAGCCTCGGCTACCAAAGTCACGGAATGCGCATATTTGGCTGCGCAGATAGCTGGATGGCTGGCCGGTGGTTGCCATTACAAGGACAGTGTTCACCTGAACAGGGAATCGCAGGGTAGGCAGTGCAGTTCGACCGGGATATCGTTTGGGGTCCAGAGGCTGGATGGCTGGCCGGTGGTTGCCATTACAAGGACATCACAACAGGGAACGAGGACGGGAGACCGGGATGCCATTCGTTTGGGGTCCAGAGGCTGGATGGCTGGCCGGTGGTTGCCATTACAAGGACAGTGTTCACCTGAACAGGGAATCGCAGGGTAGGCAGTGCAGTTCGACCGGGATGTCGTTTGGGGTCCAGAGGCTGGATGGCTGGCCGGTGGTTGCCATTACAAGGACAGTGTTCACCTGAACAGGGAATCGCAGGGTAGGCAGTGCAGTTCGACCGGGATGTCGTTTGGGGTCCAGAGGCTGGATGGCTGGCCGGTGGTTGCCATTACAAGGACAGTGTTCACCTGAACAGGGAATCGCAGGGTAGGCAGTGCAGTTCGACCGGGATGTCGTTTGGGGTCCAGAGGCTGGATGGCTGGCCGGTGGTTGCCATTACAAGGACAGTGTTCACCTGAACAGGGAATCGCAGGGTAGGCAGTGCAGTTCGACCGGGATGTCGTTTGGGGTCCAGAGGCTGGATGGCTGGCCGGTGGTTGCCATTACAAGGACAGTGTTCACCTGAACAGGGAATCGCAGGGTAGGCAGTGCAGTTCGACCGGGATGTCGTTTGGGGTCCAGAGGCTGGATGGCTGGCCGGTGGTTGCCATTACAAGGACAGTGTTCACCTGAACAGGGAATCGCAGGGTAGGCAGTGCAGTTCGACCGGGATGTCGTTTGGGGTCCAGAGGCTGGATGGCTGGCCGGTGGTTGCCATTACAAGGACAGTGTTCACCTGAACAGGGAATCGCAGGGTAGGCAGTGCAGTTCGACCGGGATGTCGTTTGGGGTCCAGAGGCTGGATGGCTGGCCGGTGGTTGCCATTACAAGGACAGTGTTCACCTGAACAGGGAATCGCAGGGTAGGCAGTGCAGTTCGACCGGGATGTCGTTTGGGGTCCAGAGGCTGGATGGCTGGCCGGTGGTTGCCATTACAAGGACAGTGTTCACCTGAACAGGGAATCGCAGGGTAGGCAGTGCAGTTCGACCGGGATGTCGTTTGGGGTCCAGAGGCTGGATGGCTGGCCGGTGGTTGCCATTACAAGGACAGTGTTCACCTGAACAGGGAATCGCAGGGTAGGCAGTGCAGTTCGACCGGGATGTCGTTTGGGGTCCAGAGGCTGGATGGCTGGCCGGTGGTTGCCATTACAAGGACAGTGTTCACCTGAACAGGGAATCGCAGGGTAGGCAGTGCAGTTCGACCGGGATGTCGTTTGGGGTCCAGAGGCTGGATGGCTGGCCGGTGGTTGCCATTACAAGGACAGTGTTCACCTGAACAGGGAATCGCAGGGTAGGCAGTGCAGTTCGACCGGGATGTCGTTTGGGGTCCAGAGGCTGGATGGCTGGCCGGTGGTTGCCATTACAAGGACAGTGTTCACCTGAACAGGGAATCGCAGGGTAGGCAGTGCAGTTCGACCGGGATGTCGTTTGGGGTCCAGAGGCTGGATGGCTGGCCGGTGGTTGCCATTACAAGGACAGTGTTCACCTGAACAGGGAATCGCAGGGTAGGCAGTGCAGTTCGACCGGGATGTCGTTTGGGGTCCAGAGGCTGGATGGCTGGCCGGTGGTTGCCATTACAAGGACAGTGTTCACCTGAACAGGGAATCGCAGGGTAGGCAGTGCAGTTCGACCGGGATGTCGTTTGGGGTCCAGAGGCTGGATGGCTGGCCGGTGGTTGCCATTACAAGGACAGTGTTCACCTGAACAGGGAATCGCAGGGTAGGCAGTGCAGTTCGACCGGGATGTCGTTTGGGGTCCAGAGGCTGGATGGCTGGCCGGTGGTTGCCATTACAAGGACAGTGTTCACCTGAACAGGGAATCGCAGGGTAGGCAGTGCAGTTCGACCGGGATGTCGTTTGGGGTCCAGAGGCTGGATGGCTGGCCGGTGGTTGCCATTACAAGGACAGTGTTCACCTGAACAGGGAATCGCAGGGTAGGCAGTGCAGTTCGACCGGGATGTCGTTTGGGGTCCAGAGGCTGGATGGCTGGCCGGTGGTTGCCATTACAAGGACAGTGTTCACCTGAACAGGGAATCGCAGGGTAGGCAGTGCAGTTCGACCGGGATGTCGTTTGGGGTCCAGAGGCTGGATGGCTGGCCGGTGGTTGCCATTACAAGGACAGTGTTCACCTGAACAGGGAATCGCAGGGTAGGCAGTGCAGTTCGACCGGGATGTCGTTTGGGGTCCAGAGGCTGGATGGCTGGCCGGTGGTTGCCATTACAAGGACAGTGTTCACCTGAACAGGGAATCGCAGGGTAGGCAGTGCAGTTCGACCGGGATGTCGTTTGGGGTCCAGAGGCTGGATGGCTGGCCGGTGGTTGCCATTACAAGGACAGTGTTCACCTGAACAGGGAATCGCAGGGTAGGCAGTGCAGTTCGACCGGGATGTCGTTTGGGGTCCAGAGGCTGGATGGCTGGCCGGTGGTTGCCATTACAAGGACAGTGTTCACCTGAACAGGGAATCGCAGGGTAGGCAGTGCAGTTCGACCGGGATGTCGTTTGGGGTCCAGAGGCTGGATGGCTGGCCGGTGGTTGCCATTACAAGGACAGTGTTCACCTGAACAGGGAATCGCAGGGTAGGCAGTGCAGTTCGACCGGCTCCCCCCTCACGCCTCCCCACCCACCTCACTCTTGCACCACCACAACACAAACACACAACAAAAAAAAAAAAAAACCCTTCTACCTTGTGCGTCATTGAGGAAAGCTGGTGTTTGAAGGGAGAGTTCAGCGCTGTACAAAACCCGCAAGCTGGACTACTCCAGCCAGCAGGCGGCCTTCACCTACCTCCTGGCAAGAATGCCGCAGGAGATGGCCGCTCTGAGGCAGATCTTCGTGGAGCTGAAGGCCGCACTCCCCGACTGGACCCCAGCCTCCGTCCTCGGTTCCATCGCTCCAAATCATTGTCCAGTGCAAAGAGCCATGAAAATGTGCAGATTTCGGAAGTGGAGTAGGTTCTGCTTTTTGGGCTGCGAAAGAGGCATGGCCAGAAAAACTGCTCAGCGAGGTGAAGGACTGGACCAATGTGGACCTGTCCCACTCCATGCTGGAGCTCAATCGTCAGCTGGTCCAGGTTCAAATCCTGAAACTTGTGACGATGGTGTTGATAGAGAGAGGAGAAAGGCAATTCCAGGGTGGGAGTCTGGACAGCGAAGCGGAGGCGATTCTGCCCGGAATGTCCTGGCGCCAGTACCTCCCACCCACTGAGCAGCAGTTCGACCTCGTCATCGCCAGTCGCTGCCTCATGGATGCCCCCTCGGCTCAGGACCGCAGATCCCTTGTTCAGGTGCTCATTTTATGCCTCACCCACTTTTACCTTTCTACTATCCAGTCTGAAATTGAAGCACTGGCCCATCAGTTCCTGAATTATGGTGTACTGCAGGAGCTGTGGAGTCGAACAGGCACAGTGCTGATTCTGGCGGAGGAGGGGAGTAGGGCTGGCTTTGAGCTGGTGGAAGACCTTCGCTCCCTCATCCTTGCAGCCGGCGACACGCCTGCACTCAAGGCCACCAGGGAGGCTCTTCTTGATGTTCACTCTTCCAACCCCATCCATCAACCCCAATCCCAGCCTTTACTCCATCTGAGGCGGATGAAGACCTGACAGCCTTGGACTGCATCCGGGAAGGCCCCAAAGGCCTGCCCATGCTCACCGCCCTTCAGCAGGCCTACCCCTCCATCCACATCAGCACCCTGGCCGCGCCCGGCCACGTCCTGGCGCCCTGCCCACACGACTTCATCTGTCCCCGCCTCGCTCTGGACCCCAAGGAGCCTTGCAACTTCCAGGCAGACTCCTTAGGATGCCTCCAAAGTCCCTGCCTCAAATGCGAGCTTGGCAGGCGCGGGCGATGGAGCCAAGCCTGGGCCACGGCGGGGAGGAGGTGGTTCGCAGCAGCCGCTTCACCTACGTGGCCCTGGCCAAGGGGAGGAGGGGCGCCGAGGAGGGGAGCAGATGGCCGCGCGTCGTTCGCCCGCCCATCCTTCACAAGAACCACGCCATCCTTCGCCTCTGCTCCAACAAGGGTGCTGTTGGCTCTTTGGGAGCTGGGGCATTTATGGTGGCTGTTCTAGGCTGTCTGGAGGAGGCGCTGGTGACGAAGCGAACGGATGGGAAGGCCTTGCACAGAGTCTGCAAACGGCTGAGGTGGGGAGACTCGGCGCCCATTCATTCGGATCTTCGCTCTGAGGAGGCCAAAGAGAACGACGAGGATGCTGATGATGATTTGGATGAGGATATGTCTGCAGATCGAGAACAGGCTGTTCATGCTTAGGCTTTTCTTTTGATTCTTACAAGAACCAACTCTCCCCTGCAATCCGCTCGTGCCGTGCGTGCTAATCGGCCTCCTAAAGGTAGACAAGAAACTCAGAAGGTATTTCAAGGAGATCGAAGTAAATATTAAAATAATATAAACCTGTTCTAGTGTTTTTTTGCCCCGCATCAGGCTAAAACGTCTAAAACTACCACGCTTTATTCAAACTCATCCCATCTCTAGCATCAATTTGAGCCCATTATCTTTTTAATTTTCCTTAGAAAAATGTTGGACGATAGGCCGGGTAGACTATGGACGGAAAATTGCATATTAGCTTGGACAAATAAAGCACAACTTTATCTCCAGCTTAGTATTAGTAAGTGCAACCGGGGCGCAGCATTGAATAGCCGAGGAGAAAAAATCCGCAACATGAAGCCAAAGAAATGTTGGAAGTGAAATGGACAGCGCAATGCATTCGGCGCCAGAGAAGCGGTGACCAGACATGTCGAATATTTGCGTAAGGCAGCACTGGGTGCTTTTCATAGCATTTGCACATGCGTCCAAAGAGCAACTAAAAGTATGCGGGGAAAATGCACGGCAAATATGGCAATCTAGCGATCCTTCTGGTTCTCCTCCAACAACCCTGTTCTCACCCTCAACGGCAGCTCTAAGGACAGGAAGCCTGGCACAGGAAGCAGTGGTTGATAGGAAGAGGGGGGAGGCTATGGAGGCGTGATAGAGGCGAGGTATTCGGTGTCAAAGTAGATGACGGTGACGGTGATGTCGTCCCGGATCTCTCGCGCCAGCCCCGGCGGCAGGGATAAGGAAGCTGCCAGATTCACGTGCTGCTCTGCCTTTTGACTTCCTGCATCCACCCAATCCAATTCCTCAAATATCGCGAAGGAAGGGAGGGTAGAAGGGCTACCGCCGATGGCAGTGCGAATGAGATGCGTGGCGCCGTTCACGTCCAGAGGCCGCAGGTTTTCACCGCGCTTTCTACAATGCAAATTCATGAACTCTCATACTGGTAGAGGCAGTTGCATTGGCTAAATACCATAAATAATTCTTTAAACTTGTTTCCATAAAAGATTGGGAAACCTTTTTCTGAGCACTCCAAGGGCATCGTCGAGAGATGCGGAAGAGGAAGGGTCGTAGGGGTGCAGAGTGTCCTTGCCAGCAGCATGGTCTGCCAGCAGACGCACCACGCGCTCGGGTGTCAAACACTCCCACAAACCTCTTTCTGAGCACTCCAAGGGCATCGTCGAGAGATGCGGAAGAGGAAGGGTCGTAGGGGTGCAGAGTGTCCTTGCCAGCAGCATGGTCTGCCAGCAGACGCACCACGCGCTCGGGTGTCAAACACTCCCACAAACCTCTTTCTGAGCACTCCAAGGGCATCGTCGAGAGATGCGGAAGAGGAAGGGTCGTAGGGGTGCAGAGTGTCCTTGCCAGCAGCATGGTCTGCCAGCAGACGCACCACGCGCTCTGGTGTCAAGCTCTCCCACAAACCTTTTTCTGAGTACTCCAAGGGCGTCGTCGAGAGAAGCGGAAGGGGAAGGATCGTAGGGGTGCAGAGTGTCCTTGCCAGCAGCATGGTCTGCCAGCAGACGCACCACGCGCTCTGGTGTCAAGCTCTCCCACAAACCTTTTTCTGAGTACTCCAAGGGCGTCGTCGAGAGAAGCGGAAGAGGAAGGGTCGTAGGGGTGCAGAGTGTCCTTGCCAGCAGCATGGTCTGCCAGCAGACGCACCACGCGCTCGGGTGTCAAACACTCCCACAAACCTCTTTCTGAGCACTCCAAGGGCATCGTCGAGAGATGCGGAAGAGGAAGGGTCGTAGGGGTGCAGAGTGTCCTTGCCAGCAGCATGGTCTGCCAGCAGACGCACCACGCGCTCGGGTGTCAAACACTCCCACAAACCGTCCGTTGCTATCACTGTAATTCATCATCAATTATCCTTGAAAATATACTTTTTAAAACAGTCAAATTCTCTTTCTGGCACTATGTCAGACATTTTATGGCTTTTTAAACAACTCATGACCTTTGCATAAAGGATTTCTTGAGAGTAATTCTACGACAAAACTTTCTGTAGCCAAAAAGTTAGAAATTAAAACAAAATGCAGGAATGTATGCCAGTAAAATATGGCCATGGTTTGGCTAAAATGGTGCTGAAGAAGAACCTAGGAAGCGATCATTGGGCGTAAGTCGATGGTAGTAGACTTCGGGAAGGGCAGTGAGATAGGGTGGTGTTCGGGAGTTGGCTGGGGCATAGCCGCGACCGATGATTTCGTCTTGCAGCTTTCTGTTCCATTTGTACCTGGAAATTCAGTTGCCCAGTGAGTGAAAATGAGCAATGACAAGTTTGGCCAACCGAACGTCGCCGAAGGCTCTGAGCGGCATGAGCTCTCCTAGAAGACGGCCTCCTTTGAGTACACTTTCATGCTCCGAGTGAGGGTGCTCTGAGCGGATCCGCTTCACTTCTTGCGAGTTGTCAACAACATGCTCCTGCATTTTATCTCCATACTCAGCAATACTCCTAAGGCCGATGCTAATATTTGAAAGCAAGAAGCGCTATTGCATCAACATACCTTTTTTTATAAATGTTGTACTAAAATTCAAGTTTCGAAACGGAACCTGAGTGAGTTGTCTGGCGGTCCATGAACCGCCCGCTTCCGTCTCCTGTCTGACAGCCAAAACGGCCACACTGTCCCCGACGTTGGCCAGATGCAGGTGAGGCCCTCGCACGTGTGCAATGCACGCACAGCTCCCAGTGCCCACACTTCTGCTCATTTCACCCGCCTTAGCGAAGTCAATAAGAAACTCTTCTAGTCCTACCTCAATGCATAGGCGTGGTCATGCAGGGTCCACTGGTCGTCGTAGGTGTTGTTCTGAGCCTCCTCGCTCATGTCCGCGTCCAGCTGAAGGAAGGCTCGCTGAAGGGCTTTACGAACCGTCACATGCTCCCTCTCCGATACAGCTCAAAGTGGAGGATTGGCTGTGCTAAGCACACTTGCGGATGACAGGGGGAGAATGTACTGGACTCGACGTACTGATTGAGGAAGCGGGCGACGTGGCGATGGTGGGAGGGGTGGGGCTGGTGATGGGGATTGGAGCTGTGGAGCCACTGCAGCTGCTGCTCGTGCCAGCTCCGGTAGCCCTTCACATGGCGGGTGCTCAGGCTGGAACAGCAGTAGTCGAAGAGGCGGCGGGCCACCTCCTCGCTGCACTGCCTGTCCACAACCAGCACACCATCTTAGAGGCATAGGTGGAGGAGGCCCCAACCGTCCCCCGTGCCCGTCGAAGACCCCGAACAGGGCGCTGCTGCTGGGACTGCACTTGGCGGATGCATGGTTGTCCTCGCAGGGCTCGTTGGCCGCCAGTCGGTTGGTCTCCACCAGCTTTATCGCATCTGACAGCAAAGCATGGCGTGTTGGGGAGAGCAGTTGGAGGGGAGGAAGGGAGAGGATTGGACTGTGGCGTATCTCGATGGAGTGCTCTTCGCGGCGTAGGATGTCGCTGACGTCCTCCTGGTTGAGGCTGGGCGATTCCTTCTCGGCGAAAGCTTGCCGCGGAGAGCAGAAGAAACGGACGGTGGGCAGTGCACGAGCGGATCGAAGCACTACCCGACCCCCACTGCGCATGGCGAAGTCGCTGTTCCTTTATCAGCTTGGCTTTATTTGACTAGTCTTGCAAAGAAGAAGACCGCCTGAAGTCTTGCAAAGAAAAAGAGCGCCTGATAAACAGGCGTTGCAGTAGATAGAAGGGAGCAGCCTAAATTATCCGGGGCGGAGACTCAATTAGTCGCGAGGAGACGGGGTGAGATGGGTTTGAGAGAAGCAAGTTAGGAGGGCTGGGGGGAGGGAAAAGCTTGGAAAGAGCGATAGTGGAGTGAGGAGCGGCTGGAGAGCAGGTGAGAGAGTCTGGGGGCAAGGGCGCAGATGCGTATACCCAGCACCCACAGCCGCGCAACTGAACCAGTCCACTCACCCGTCCCCGAAACTTGGTCCACGTGAAAGAGCACGTGAATGAAGCCAAAACAATCTGACTACCACATAATTGAAGGGTCAGAAAAGGAGTGGGAGAGTGAGGAGAGGGTGAGGGGAAAGTTGAGGAGAGCGGGAGGCGGAGGAGACTGGCGCACTTCCCCTCGGGAGCCTGCCCAAACCGGGCTTTCACTTTCCCTTCTGGCTAACCCCTATGGCCTGCTTTTTTGTGACCTGTCGGAAACTTGTTTTGGCGCTAACAATGCGTTAGCGTTGCGTTAGTTCACAAGAGTATGCACGCAAATTACATCTGAGACTAAAAGGGTATCACTATACCTCAGGTCAGACAGGGTATAGGTCAGACAACAAGGTATTCTCGGCTTTCGCCAAGATGCGCGGCCTCTGTTCCAAGCAATATTGCCAAAACCCAGGGAGTTACGATTGTTTTTTTTATTTTGAAACATCAAAATTCTAAGTTTTGGGAAAAAATCCATAAATATCGCAAAATCCCAAAAAACCTGTCAAGCCACAACCTAGGTGGACCTTCATGCAAAATTTCAGCCAATTTCATCCAAAAATCAAGGAGTTATGATTTTTTGTTTTGAAACATCAAATTTCTAAGTTTTGGGAAAAAAATCCAAAAATATCGCAAAATCCTTAATAAACCTGTAAAGTCAGCAGCTAGCTGGACCTTCAAACAAAATTTCAGCCAATTTCATTGAAAAACCAGCGATTTATGATTTTTTTTGTTATGAAACATCAAAATTCTAAGTTTTAAGAAAAATCCTAAAATTTTGCAAAACCCCAATAAAGCTCTCAAGCTATCACCTAAGCGGACCTTCATGCAAAATTTCAGCTAATTACAATGAAAAACCAGTGATTTATGATTTTTAGCACTTTGAAACATCAAAAAGTTAGGTTTTGCGCGAAAATCGAAAAATTACGCCAAGCACCAAAAATGGCCTAGAGATACCACCCAGACGGACCTTCATGCAAAAAATTAGCCAATTTGGTTGAGAAACCGTGGAGGCCCGCCCCCGGAATGACATATATATATATATATGCGGAAAGACGGACACAAAAATGGGGTAACTGCTTAAGCTGGCCTTGGCCGCCCGCCGCTTCGGGCAGGGCGCCAGAGCTCCTCCGGCCTCCGGGCACGGGTGCTACGGCCCCTACGCTTCGCCTAGCATGCTTCGCATGCTAGGCTACGCTCCGGGGCCTCCGCACCCATGCCCTCCGGCCTCCGGAGCTCTGACTACCCTGCCCTCCGCGGCAGGCGGCCTTCGGCCGCGCAAAAAGTCTGACCTATACCTTGCACAAATTAATTAATGTTATAACTTGAGACCTTTATAAATACATAAACAATAGCAGTTATTTCGTCCTGTATGCTCCACCTTTGTCCTCAAGTATATTGGCCATCGGAAACTACCATAATTAATTAAAAACGCTCAAAATTATGCCTCACTTTAGAAAAATTATTGCTCTTACTAAACATGCATATAGAATTTATAATATTTATCATCAATCATTCTTTGTTCATCAGAAAACCAAATTTAAAAATCTAAGGAGTTGATAAAAATGAGCAAGCAGGCAAAAGTTGGCGTCCAAGGAAGCAACCAGCGACGAAGACGGGTGTCATTCCAGGCCCAGGGCGCTGATTCATCTGAGCCCGGCCTTTCTTCCTCCAAATCCTACGTCTCCAGCACCCACTCCTCCGCCATCAACAACGACGACTACCCAGACGACGAGTCACACACCATCCTCCTCTCACCCTCCCTTTCGCCCTCCCTGGACGACCACTTCCACCACACCCACGAAGAGGACAACATCGACGACTACGACCCTGCCACCTACGATGACGATGACTTCTACTACTGCGACGACGACGAGGAGGAGGAGGAGGACGACGACCTTGAGGACCACTCCAGCTTCCTCTCTCCTTCCCGCTCCCCCTCCCTCAGCCTAGTGGAGCAGGACGTAGCCGGCAACTCCTTCCCCTCCAGCTCCGGCATCTTCCGCCCCGAGGCCATGGCCAGCTTCCAGATGGACAGCCTCCAACACTCCCATCTCCTCACCTCCTCTCCTTCCTCCGCCTCTCCCTCTGCCGCCGCCGGCTCTTCCAACAGCTCCTTCGCTTCAGCAGCAGCCCAGGCCTATGTTCAGTCGGAGGAGATGGATGGCGGGGCCAGCGAGGAGGAGGCCCTCCTGCAGCGCCTACTCCAAACCACCAACCGCCTCTCCCGTCGCATCCTGGCCGACAAGCTCCAGCGCCGCGTGCACTCCCGCCGTGCCTTCCATTTCAGCCACCTCAATCCAGCACCCATCGTCAACGCCTCCCGCACCGCTCAGTTCTAGACCCTTCTCGCTTTTTTTCTATGTTTCTTCATACGCATTGCTTTGTCTTTTTATTTGCTGTATCGGTCTAATTTTCCTATCAGGCAAAAATGTTCCTTCAATGTGTTTGAGATTACTTGTTGTTATCATTAATTTCAGCGTAGTAAATTTTCCATTAGCTAGTGAAATATAAACAAAAATTTGGTAGTTTATTCGACGCATTATGTTTCACAACTTTCAATTCAGCAATTCGCCTTATATTTTCACATCCGTTATAGGCTGGGAATGAAATTTACTGCTCAGCTAACTATTATAGAATTTATAACGAAAACATACAAATCGATGCTCTCAAAATAAGCTGGCGTTTATATGGGTGGTTAGGCCTGATTCAGGGTTGAAAGTGCGCATAGCCGCTCCTCATCGCTCCTCATCCCAAGCATTCATCAAACTGAAGCATTGGACAGCAGCAGAATGCCCAAGCTACATCATTCTATACAGCATAGCGATTGTTGGTGTCGTGGGGTCTTTCACAGCACCGCCTTTCCAACCATTCAGGCCGCCATTATGGAGCATCTTGGTTTCCCACTTTTCTCTGCTTTCAAACTCGACTAAAGTGTTGTCTGCTAGGTTTGGAAGAAGTGCAGCAGCTGAGCTCCATGAAAGGCGAATTTGCCGACTTCGCGCATTCCTACCTCTTGCCCAAAATCGCCGATGAATATGGACTCCTGCTAGAGAAGGGTTCTATAAAACTTTGATGCCCTTCCAAAAACTTTGCTGCAGGTTTGTTTGTCTGCAGATGTCTCAGAAGAGGACGCATGGGCCAAGTGCAAAGTCCTGCAGGGCTTCCGAGGTTTTCTCCAGCCCATCCAGATCATATTGCGGGTGAAACTAATTGGTCGAAAGGCGAAAGCTCGGCGGGTCCATCCGTTCTGCACGAGGAGAGCAGCATGGAGCTGGGTAAATCGGTAGCCGCCTGCGTCCTACAGCGCCGCTCCGCCCAGGAACTCTTCATCCACTTCACTCGCACCAACAAAACCTCCCGCTCCCATCGCCTTCGCCAAGTCGCCGTATTCACCTGCCCACCATCTATCTCTTTTTGACCTTCAGAGTTTTGAAACTTTCTAGAAGCGACTTGGAGGAGAGGTCCTCGAGCTGGCCGAGGACAGCAAGCTGAGCAAAGGCCTCCTCCTTAGCGCTGGCAATGAGGCTCTTCACTCCATCATTGTAGCATCTACCTTGCCCCTGCTCCATCCAACTGACCAGGAAGGGAGTTGGCAGAAAAGGGACGGGGGCTTGGCCTGGCAGAAGTACGAGCTGAAGGAGACGGGAGTGGAGGAGTGGGGCTGTTGGCGGAAGCTGGAGGCGGGGCAGAAGGTGGGAGCCGTGGCTGTCTTTGGTGGACAGGACGGACAGGACTGGCTGGCACTCGGCAGCGACAAAGATGCCGTCCTCCTCTTTCACTCCAGCCAGAGACAGCAGCGACACAAACTCACCGTCAGCGACTGGCCCGACCTCTCCTGGGCTCATCGAGGGTCCTCTTTCTTTGTCGAAGGCCGCTCATTCTCTAGTCATGCTTCTGATGCAGGGACTATCTCGTGCTGGCAGCTTTGTCATGGAGCAGTCTTTGGCTCTTCACGCTCAACTTGCACAGCGGGGAAGTCTGTGACATGGTACAGACATTGGACATGAGCTTTTCGAAGGACATCCTCAGCTTTGCGCACAACTTCCACCCCAATGCTCCTGAGTTTTCTCAGTGTTTTTCTTCAAAACCAAGCGAAATAATAACTGCAGCGATTCCATCGCGTGCTTGGAAATGAGCGATCATGGCTATGCAGTGAGAAGCTTGGTCTACAATAGCATTCTACCGGACGGCACACTGCGGGTATAGCTATGGATAATTGGTAGATAAGAAGCATAATTAATCAAGAGGCTTCATACTGAAGGGCTTCAAGAAAGAGCCAGTGCGGATGGGGGAAAGTATGGTGGAGGACGGATGGTCTAGCTATGGGGTGCAGTTGGAAGGCTTGGGATCCCGCTTTCTCGCCTTGCTGGTAGAAGAAAGAGCATGCGCCTATGTCGGCTTCACGCTCCTCCTTCTCACCCGCCTTCAAGGCACCTGGCGTCCACTCTATCGCTTCAACATCAGCGGTCTGTCTTTCCACCATCTTTCCTCCCTTTAGTTGCAGAAAAAAGTAGCCCCTCTTGCGACAAGAAAGGCAGTTTTTTTTAGTTTTTTAGTTTTTTGAAAAGAGGGCAAAATGCAATGGTCAAAATTACAGTTACCAAAAATGCGAAATATTTTAATGGATTGTGGTGTTTATTGAGGTGGACTTGATCCCATGAGCGTGGAAGGTGGACTGCTGAACGTTCGGATTCTGAACGGCTTCCCAATTACGCAGCGACTACCCTACATCTTTACCTGGATTGAGTCCCAGGGCCACCAAAATGTTACTTTTTCCGTACTTATCCAATCGTTTAGACCCAGCATAATAATCGTTTCCAGACAATGATGCTTATTAATCTACCAGAGACCCTCCCAAAGCAGGAAAAAAGCGACAGAAACGAGAAACAGCGGCGCAGTGATCGAAAACGAAAACTGTTATAAATAGATCGAGCATTTTAGTTTTTGTTTATCATTGTGAGCGTTGGATCCAATTGTTATTTACTCTCTTGAATTTGTCTCCTCGTATTTCATTATATTGCTTATGAATAAAGATAATTCAAAAAGATTCCAAATTTTTACAAATATATGGAAAAATATCTATTTATAAAAATCTTTACTAATATCTTTGGAAAGATAGATAACTTTACAAATATTTGAATAGATACGGAATAGCCTGGAAGGGCAGGGCCGGGCTGGACGGAGAGCGCGCAGTTGCCTCGCTAAGAATCCGAGTGATCAGAAGTAGGCAGAGAGAAGGGATGGCTGAAAGCTGGGAAGTCTACGAAGGGCCCAGCTGCCGATTCCTGGACTGGAAAGCGCCCGAGGGCAGTCGTCTAATCCCTGGAACGCCGCTGCTCCTCTGCCAGCATTCCAACGGCAATAAATCCACATTCAAAGCTTCCAAAGTTCCTTACACCACCTAAACCTCTAACCCTCAACCTTTCCACATTGCTACAGGTAGGGACGCTGGTCAAAAGAGCTGAGCTAAAGCCGGAGGATGAGCTCATTCCCTCCAAAACCAAGCTCTTCCTCTTCAGAGAGTGCGAGCATCCCGTTGGTAAGGGCAAAAAGGCGAAACTGGACCAAGTGAAAGCGATGGAGAACGGAATTGTAGTGATGAAGGACATGTGCGGGGATTGCGGGGCAGATCTGCGGGAAAAGCATGGGCGGCCGGGGGAACGGGCCGTGGAAGCCTCCGCCTCAGTGCCCATGATCCATTCGCTGCCCGAGCTTCATGTCAGCGAGGCCGAGGTTTGCCTTATTGCCTACTGCAATCTGAAAACAATGCCCTCCAATTAGGAATAAACGATTGCAATTACGATAATTGAACTGTTATGAGTGAAAAGAAGAATTTCTTGCAGGCTCAAGCAGCAGGACAGGCGGACAACGAGGCGCTGATCCGAAGTAGGAAGCTGGAGCTGCTGGTGGACCTGGACCAGACACTCATTCACACCACCAACGACACACCCTCCAAGGCTGCAGCGGTCAAGGACATTCACAGCTTCCGTCTGGCTCCTCACAGTCCGCTCTACTACACCAAGCTCAGGTAGCCTATCACATGGCTCTAATAGCAATCAATTGAGCAGCATTTGTTGGACAGGCCAGGGGCGCAAGCTTTCCTCTCCTCAGTCGCCCAACTATACCGCCTTCACATTGCCACCTTCGGGGCTCGTCTATACGCCCACAAGATTGCGGAAATCTTGGGTTCTGCTTCTAAACCAACTAGGTCATCCATCTTGAAATGTGACAATTTGGAGACCCAACTGGAAAGCTGTTCGGCACCCGTATTCTCTCCCGCGACGAGACCTTCGATCCGAACCTCAAATCCCTCAATCTCAAGTAATACTTCCGTGGGCGAAGTGGAAGAATTTGAGCAGAGTGCATTGAGATCTCTTTTTCCCTGCGGCGATCACTTGGTGTGCATCATCGACGATCGGGAGGATGTCTGGGGCAACGCCGCCAACGTCGTTCACGTTCAGCCCTACAAGTCTACCCAAACCTAGCCCAAAGTAGTGAAAAGGGTGCGCTGTGTCTTGCAAGGTTCTTCCAGCACACTGGGGACATCAATGCTCCGCCGGGCTTTCGCAAGGCCGGACGCAACGAGGCCAAGCTGGAGCTGGACGATCTACCGCCCGACAACGATCAATATCTCATACAGGCTCATTCTCAACCATCACAGCCTCAACCTCAAACTCATTCTTTCCAACTCTAGCTGGAGAAGATCCTGCGACGCATCCACAGCGCCTACTACCAGCTCTACGAGGCCAAGGCACCCGACGACCCCCTCCCGCATCTCAAAACAGTCATGGCCTACGTTCGAAAGAAGGGTCTCCTCCCTTGTTACCCCTTGGCTGTCCTATCTTCCGTCATTGATTGAGTTCTGGCCGGGGTACGCATCGTCTTCTCTGCCATCATCCCCAACAACGCCAAGGCGGAGGACTCTTGGGCCTGGCAGCTGGCCGAAGAGCTCGGCGCTCAGGTCTCCCATCAACTCCAATCTCAAGGTTCAGCCTCACCCCTGCTTTGTCGCAATTCTCCATCAATTTCTTCTCTGGAAGGCGAAGAGAGGACGACGCATGTGATCGCGGCCCGTTGGGGCACAAGCAAGGTCCACGCCGCCCTCAAGGCCAACAAGGCCGCCCCGGAGCAGAAGCCCATGGAGGTGCTGGAGGCCGGCTGGCTGTGGAAGTGCTACCAGCATTGGGAGCGACTCCCGGAGGGTACCGCTTGGCCTGTGGCGGGAGGGGAAGGAAGGAGTAGGTGGGGTTGCAGAGGATTACCGACTGCAGGAGGGCGGCACCTCCAAGCCACCGCCGCTCCAGCGTCCCAGTCTCCCCCTATCCCTCGGCCATCCGCATCATTCCATGGCTAGGCATTTCCTGTTTGAACTCCTCAAAAGGACAGCGTCTGGGCTGCAGAGAGACTCGGGGATAGAGGCAGCTCCGCTGAGTCAGCTCCAGCTGTCGGAGATGTCGGCGGAGATCGATGCTGCTTTGGATGGCGAAGGGGCGGAGGATGAGGAGGATGAGGTCACTCCGTTCAGGATGCAATGCCTCTTTAAAGGGAGGGTATCAGAAATGACAGTGCTACCAATTTGACTGAGAATGATTTTGAAGATAGTTGGTTATGAAAGCATCTTGCAAGGCATGTTAGCTTTTTTCAAAATAGCTCCGGTTTTCAAATATATTCCTGTGAAATAGTCCATTTTAAAAGCTAGATATCGAATTAAAAATGATCAAGTGAAATGCACTTTATTTTAGCAATTTGTAAATTAGACGAAATATAAGCTGGCTGAGTAGAGACTATCATATTGCGGTTTGGCGAATCTTTGTGAATTTTAACTTTTGATGCATGTTAAAGGGCTTTATAGAGACAACTGATGTTGAATAGTGTGGCAAATTTTTTTCTGTGATGCATTGTGGTGAGATATAATTTTTAGCAATTAACACACAATTTATTTAGCTCAATTTAAACTTTAAAATCAATCAAACTAAAACAATTGCGCTAAAGTTCAAAGTACAGTCAATGAAGCATCAACCATTTGAGTAAGTCAAAATGTAGGGACCAATCACATTTTGGGCTGCTCGCAAAACGTCGCATCGATTTTCCATGTTTTTTTTGGCCAAACGTTTAGGTTTTCATCATATACATTAATTATTAATGGGCGTAAATGGGCGGAGATAATCTGATTTTTTGACGATTTTTTTTGTTGGTAAAATTCTATTCTCCTATGCTACAACACATGAAACTTTGGGATTTTTTTTCTCAAACTTTTTACTCTAAAGTTCAAAAACCAAATATGCTTGCAAGCTTACTTTACCTAGGTCTGCTCACAAAAAAAGAGTAGACCGGATCTGAGAATGGTGACATTTCTGATACTCTCCCTTTAAGGGGAAGGGCATTGACAGGAGGTGGTGGAGGGGGAGGAGGAAGAGTCGGAGGGTGAGAGTTTGAGCGGCGAAGCCCCGCTGGGCTGGCAGCAAAAGAGGAGAAAGCTGGAGGCGGAGGAGGACGAGGATTCCCGGCCAGCCAAGGTGCCTTCCTGTTTTTCTCGGGAATGTTCCATGGAGAGGTGAAAGAGGCTGCAGGAGGATGACGATGACGAGGGAAGTGATAGCGTGGGCTCAGTGGACGATGAAATGGCGGAGGCCTTGGACTCCAAGCCCTGATTCCCTAGCTATTGTATTCAATTTATTCTTTGTTTTCTTCAATTTTATTTCGCGCATAATTAGTGCTCGGCCGACTTAGACAGTCCAACTATTTTTATCTTTTTCTGTTGCCAATGGTCCAAGATTTGTGAATTGAGTTTAAAAAATGAAAAAAACAAGCATAGAAGCAGTCAGATTGTTTGGCGCAGATAAAATCCAAAAGAAAGATTGTCCGTACATTTTTTTTGCAGATGCTTTTTGTAGAAGTATTTTTTGAAAATGTCATAGAGTAAACACCAATAATGTTTGGCTCAATATAATTCGCTGACGTAAAATATAATTGATAGGCATTAAGAACGGCGGCAAATTTTTACGCAACATTTTTCCCCCAATTTATATGTAGATTTCGGAACTCATGCTCGTAATATTGTAAAAGTTGAAATAGGCTCGTCGCTCGCTCGTAATTCCAAACTAAAGGGGGGTGGAAATATCGTCTCAAAATGAAAGCGTTGGCTATGAGATGACTATGAGGACTTGCAGCTTGAGACAATCAATAAACCCCTGAAAGCAGAGAGAATTTCAGACTTGCTCAAGGAATACCAGGCTGTGTAAGTGGGAAATCAGTCGGCCGGCAAACTAGCGCAGAAAAGCAGGTGGGTTAGGCGAAAAAAGAGGAGCTGCCCCCTCCTTTCCAGGGGGACGTGAGGATGGGTTTGGAGTAGCTAAGTTGGCGTTGGCCGTATTAGGCTTCTTCGGGGGGAGTAGGAGGAAGAGGTTGCTGGCTTTGCCTGCCCCAGCGTGCAATACGTACCTTATGGATTCCCTCCTGCCCTCTCTGCCCTGCCCAAGCTGCTTTGCCAGTCCATTTTTGCCCCTTCACCTTGTTCTCCCTGCCTTTTACATCCACCTATCGCCCACTTATACACCAAGCCTTATCATCACTAGTAGGAGTATAGGGTCCAAACAGGTTCTAGAGCTTCAACTATCGGCAGAACATAGTAAATTCTTCTTTAAAGAGTAAGCTAGTTTTGTAAACTTCCTTTTTCGGTTTCTTTGGCTGGAGGGGCGATGAGGAAGATGAGAAGAGGTGGGGCTTTTGTGCCGTAGGGAATGGGGGGATGTGGGTTTTCTGCGGAGGCGTGGCTGAAAGCGCTGTGTGGGCGCAGTGCGTCAGAAGCCGCTGCCTCCCCAAACAATTCATTCACTCTACCACTACCACGCTCCCTCCTCCACGCATTCCTACTTCTCTGGCTTCTTCCAAAAAGCTATAATTTCGTCTTTTCACCCAAATGTAGCATCAATATAAAAACAACATTTTTGTCGTTTGATTCGGGAGCGGAAAAAGGCAAAGGTTGCAACTGTAATTAGGCTAGTTAGAAAGCGGAGGTTCTTTGATTAGCAGTGGTTGTGGTAGCAATGGCGTCATGAGGTTGTGAAGGCGATGGGGGAGCATTGTCGGGGTGGGTTTTTGCGAGGGAGGAGGGGCTGGTAGAGTGGCTTTGTTGTGGGGGTGGTGGGGGACTAAGCCTGAGGGCATGGGTAGGAGGAGGGTTCCAGAGGAGGGCCTCGTGAGGCGGAGTGGACCTCAACCCAGTCTGCTTCAGGCTCCAGCTGCTGGCCACAACACTCCATTGTTCCAAAGCCCACTCAACCGATTTTTCTCAACCAGCCTGGCGTTTTTAGCAAAATCGCTCTGCTTCTGCTAATTTCTTTTGCAAATTTCTTCTTCACAACAAGACGTTATCCTGTCCTGCATATATGCCATCAATGAAGATGTAGGAGCTGTTGTAGGAGGCAGGGGAAAAAAGGGGACGAGATGAGTGATGGGGAGCATGTAGGGCGCATTTTGCGTGGACAATTTTTTTGGTGGAGAGTTTGGCCTTGGCCGATGGGAAGAAGGGAAGGGGAGGGAAGATGTGCTGACGTCAAGAGCGACGTCGCTCCATCGGAGGGGGCAGGCGGGCACTGGGGGTGTGCAGTGTGTGCAGGGCGCGCACTGGCAATTAGCACTGCGCCTTTTGTAGTGATCAATGTACTTCCTTCTCCTGCACAACCTAAACGATCAAGCCTTCTCCTCCTTCGCTGGTAAGGGTGCGCACATTTGCAGCCGGATGAGATGCCTTTCAAGGCAGCAGTGTTGCGACTTGAGTGTTAGGTTGTGTTGCAGTGGGCCTTGAATGATAGGAGTAGGGTTGAGTAGCGAAGCGGAGAGTAGATAGGGAAAAGGCATTTGGGCGGAGGGAAACCAGATTCTTTCGCTCTCTTGTTTCAAGGCACACTGCGGTAGGGCAGGGTAAAAAGCGGGAGTGTGTGCAGTGGATGAAGGCAGTGTGTGACGTCGTCCCTGGTGGCCAATCAAGATGGCAGATGTGCACGCAGAGGCCGGTTGAAGGGGGGAGGATGGGATGGTGGGAGGGTCGGTAGGGGAGGGAGTGTTGGGTGGTGTAGGGTGTGTGAGTGACGTCGACGGCGACGCAACATCATCAAACCCTGGATGATAAGTGAGGGCAGCGGAGGAGTAGTTCCTCAGTCACGCTCCTACTCCCTCCCTCTGCCGCAGCCACTTTTCTTCCATTAGCGGGCAAGTGTTTGTGCCGCTCCCTCCCTACTTCTCTAACTCACCCTCCACCAGCCGCAGCCCCTTCAGTCTTTGCCTACTGCTCCTCCAAATCCCCGCATTTGCTGCTCCGACCTTATTTTATTTCCCCAATAGTCCCCTCCTATGCTCCGCTTTCCCAGCTATTTGTCGAGCTGAGGTAAAAGGAGGCTTTGTTTTTGATTGCGGGGGGAGTTTTTTTGCCGTGGGCGGAGATGGGTGGCTGAGGGCGTGATGATAAGAAGGCGGACATGACTGCGCCCCTAGCGACGCAGGGCCCTCATCAACACCCACACACTAAACCCTTTCCCTTCAACCTCTTCCTATGCCCCCTCCTCATCTGCCCCCCTAAGCCCATCTCATTAGCTGACTAAGGTGTCTTTAGCAGCCCCCAGCACTTTTTGCCCCCCTCCGTCTAAAGCCCCCCTAAAGGCCTTCATTGACTGCGAGGTAAAAGAGGCCTCCTCTCATCTTCCCCTAAAGGCAGGGGGCGCGCGGGAGTGAAGAGCATTGCGGGTGGAGTAGGCGCGGCATTTAAATTACGCCCACTCAGAGAGAGGCTGCAGACGACTAGGCAGCTCCTCTAGGAGAGGAAGAGGCAGCGCCGGCATGAGCTAATCTCTCCACCTCACCTGCCATGAGCGAGGCCAAGGAGCCAGCCAAGCCGGGTCGGCCTCACTTCTTCCACCAGAGCAAAAGCATAACTACAGCCGGCATTGCAGGCTGGGGCCATCGGCCGCTGAGCCGCGTAGCCTACGGCGTCCGGGTCCCCCTGGGCTCCCTCAGCGAGGCCTCCACCCGCCTGGCGCCCCTCCACGGCCTCCTCCACTCCGCCTCCTCCTCCCAGACCCCCTCCAGCCTATCCTCCGCCGACTTCCCCGACTCCTGCTACTCCTCCTGCTCCGAGACCGACTCCCACTCCAGCCTCAGCCGCAACACCTCCGCCGCCTCCGAGACCCTGGCCGCTGAGCTGGACCTCGCTCGACGCCTGCAAATCCAGTCGCCCTCCGAGGAGGCTCCACCGACAGCAGCCGCCCACGACCCACAGGAGCTGGCCAAGCTGGCCCAGTTCGTCACCAAGCTGGGCTTCAGTGAGCGCCAGCTCCACGCAGTCCTCGCCAACCTCCCTGGACCACTCAATCAGGACAAGTAAGGAGGTAGGAGGAGGGGAGAGTAAAGAAAGGATGGGTGTTGAGGGTGCTGGCGGAGTTGACGAAAATGGGCCGTGAGACGCCGTCGCCAGCAGCCGGGGAAGAGGGGCCTTCGCAGCCGGCGCCACTGAGACCCATCGTCATCGACGGATCCAACATCGCTTACACGTTTCACTCACCAGCTCTTTCAGAAGCAGGGGCTGAAGGAGCAAAGGGCCTTAAAGGCACGGGCGAAAGGAGGTGTTCTCGTGCGGCGGGATTCGGGAGTGCGTGGAGTTCTTCCAGAGCCGTGGCCACGATGATATCAAGGTCTTCGTCCCCCACTATCGCAGAGAATCCCCACGCCCCGACTCCCCCATCACCGGTTACACTCCCCCCTACCTATCTATGGAGTACATCGGCTATGTGAATGCTTGTTCAGAGCAAGAGGTGCTTCTGGAGCTGGAGTCGGAAGGAGTTCTGGTCTGGACGCCGTCTAGAAGGATTGCTGAACGTCGCGTCGTCTGCCACGATGACCGATACATTCTTAAGGTATACACCATGCTGCCTTCCAGAAGCCTCCCTTTTATTCTTGGCAACCTAGGGCAAGGAAAACGGTGGTGGCATTTGCAGACAGCGCTGGAGAAGGAGGCAGTGGTTGTGTCGAATGACGAGTATCGGGATTTGATGAAGGAGAGTCCGGAGTTTCGCCAAGTCGTCGAGGAGCGCCTCCTCATGTACTCATTCGTGGATGGCAAGTTTGCCCTTTTCCAGCTTCCGAGCCACAGACAAGTGAAAGCAAAGCCAATTCTCAGGTTCATGCCCCCCGATGACCCATTGGGTCGCGGCGGCCCCAGCCTAGAATCCCTACTGCGTAAAGGTGGGGTGGCTGGTGGTGCTCCGCTCTGCCCTTACGGGCGCAAATGCACCTACGGCAACAAGTGCAAGTACGCTCATCCCGAGAGGTACACGCATCTTCTATCCCTTCCTTCAGTTCTTACCGGATGCCAGCCCATCTTGAGGCCTGGTGGAGTGCACGTGAGTGTAACGCAGCGCCTTCGCGACCGCTCCAACCGGAAACTCCAGCTCGGCCAACGACCCTCCCTCAACCCCGCCCCCACCGCCGCAAAGACACCCGCCTTCCGCACCCACAGCCTCAACCCTCAGCTGTTCCACCGACAGCACAGCCCCAGCCCTCAGCGCCAACAGCAGAACACCCTACTGATGCCCCAAACGGCAGCCCTCCTCAACCAGCACAACAACGTCAGCCGCCAGTACTCCAACCCGGAGGCTGCCAGAACTGCGGCCTCTCCCAGCATACCGCCACCCGCCAAACGTTCCCCCTATCCTTTCATCCTTCTCACAGACCAGACATTGAGCAGAGATTGAAGAAAGCGGCTGGGAGAACCAGCACTTGGCTGTGGCCTCCTACGAGCATGCCAGCCTGACGCGGAATCGGAGTGCCCCTGGGCAGACCAGACCGCCGCACTCCCAGCCCCATACCCATCCCCTCTCCGGACATCACTACCAGCTCAGTCCACCTAAGGTCTTTCCTAGCTCAGTGAGGGAGGGATCAGAAGGAATGGAATGGGCAGGAGCGTGCGGAAAGCTCCAGTGATGGTCAACTAAATCGGTGGGGCGAGCAGGGGAGCTTGAGTGCGGAGAATCCGCTGGCCCTCGCCGCCAGCTCCAACCTATTCATTCCCTCCTCCACCGTCTGGGGACCCATGGAGAACAGGTAAAGGCTTCAGAGCCCCTTCTCCTGCTAGTGGTTGAAGAAAAAGTGATCCATGCAGTGTGTCGCCGGTGTATCCCAGCGACAGTGGGGCTCGAGAGCGTCTGCTCTATCACCTTTCACAGCTGTTCCCTGCGGAAACCGTGCGCACCGTCCTAGCCGCCAATCCCGGCCTTCAGGACCCCAACCAACTCTGCGCTCTCATCCTAGCCCATCAAGCATCCTTCCCTTCCCCACCCTAGCTGCTTCTTTCTCACCTCTTCTCATCTCTATTGCCCAGTTTCTTTATAAGTCTCCAGAAATTAGTTTAGGTATGTTCTACTGGCAAAAAAATTGCTCCCCTTGCTCATTAGTATATCTCTCCTGTTCCTACTTGACATTTTGGCCTCCTACTACTCCTGGTATGTGATCTGTTAGCCCGGTAGCAAGCTGCTGCTTATTCCTACGCCTCCGCTACTACTTATCCAAGTCTCCCAGTGCTGCTTTTCTCATTTCGCCTAGTTGCTAACCTTGAAACTGTTTGCTTTCCCGCATTCAGGCATTTGGATGCCCTGTAAGCACATGTTGTTGCACCCTTGCTCTTTTCCCCTGTACTTCATTTCCTGAGGACGCTTTTCAGGCATTCCCCTGAGTTCCCATCCGATGATCAACCTTTCCTGTGGAACGGCCGCAGAGCGTAGGGCGTTGGGCACCAGTAGCCTTTTTTGCTTCCCTTCATCCCTCCTCCTCTCTTTCTTGCCCTCCTCTCCTACTCTTCTTTCACCCACGCACCTCGTCCAAGAGGATTGTGATGTTCACCGACTCTGACTACTTCACTACCCTCCCACTCACTCACACACCCCCAGTCTCACCCACCTCTAAGTGATACCAGCTGACATCCTAGCTCGAAGCACTGAAGATTGAGCGCTTCTATTGTGAAGCGCCATGCAAGTGGATAGTGATATCGTCCATCACAAACCGAGCACCAAGGCAAATAAAACTAAAAGCAACTGCATTAGCAGCTAGGCAGTGGCACCACGGTTTTGACTTAGTTTCCAAAACCAAACCTGTCTGCTCTCTGCTAACGCTTGTTATGAGTATGGAAGAAACTTATTTCTAATGAAAATGATGCACTTGCTTCTTTTAATAGCGATTCAAGCTACGCTACCAAACTTAATTAAAGGTATTTGTTTTTATTTGTTGAAACCAAAAAATAACCAAAAATACTAAAAAAATGATTATGTTCAAAACGCACTCACATTTTCAACGTAAAAAAAGAATCAGGCGAAAGTGGATCTTGTTATGCGACGAAGCTTCGTGAGCGAGCCTACACAGTCCACCCCGCCTGGCTTTCTGAGGAGGAAATGAGTCAAATCGCCTGTTCCGAGGCCTGCGCTATGCTCAACCATCCCATTGCTGCCCTTGAAGCACCCTTCATTCATCATATTTCACTGCCCACAAAGAGGATTCTCGATCCAGGGCGGCCGCTACTGCTTCTGCGGAAGCGAGCCTCCAGATGAAAGCAGAAAAGTCAACGACTCCAGCACTGGCTGTGATCTAAGCTGCTCAGGCAAGCCGTCCGAGGCCTGCGGTGGACTCAGACACCAAACTGTTCACTAGATTGATTTTTCAGGAATATTTCTAACAGTTTCGAGTTCCAGATTGTGCATGTGAAGGATTTCACCTATTTCTCCTCCCTGGAAATCCAGCCCAAGACCTTGGTCGCAGAGGCCTTGCAGCCCATCGAGTTCACTATTAAACCGGTTGCGCCTGAGGAAGGTTGTCAACCAATCTCTAGAGATGTGCCGATGAATAGAAGTTGTAAATGCTTGAGCCTGGGGAGAGCTGGAGATGCGCTACGCGGATGATCTAAAGGAGCGCGGCGGCCTGCTAGCCTGGAACGTTGAATCGAAGATGCAGCGAGTTTTCCCTCTGCCCGGCAACACATCCATCACAGCCCACGCCCTCGACCACAACGACCTCTCATCTGTGCTCCCATCCTTTCTCGCTACCAATCTGCTCTACTTCGGGACTGTATTGGCAGGCCTCAGACGTCAGCGGCCTCATGCTCCACTACCCGCCCTCCATTTTGCGACTGGAGTGCGACGAATGGGTGGGGCTGGGCGAGAAGAGCTCCTGCAACATATCCATCCTATCCGGCGACGCCAGTCTTCAGGCCAGCCTGGCCTGGGGCGACGCCGCCTCTACCACCATTCAATTCCTTCTCCCTGGTTCAACCTACACCCTTCCTTATTACGGAAGGCACAAGGGTACAAAAGGGCTTTGAAGAAGTGGAGCATCTGGCAGCAGGACCGCCCGTACCCCAGAGCGTGTCTAGCAGAGCAGGGGATGGGGTGGGAGAGCAGGTGCTTCTGCCGGGGGCCATGGTGCCAACGGACGGCTACCTTGCCGCCTGGCTATTCCACGTGGAGCGGGCGGGGGAGCTCAAGCTACAGGTTTCAAGGGCCCAGACTCCAGGTGCCAAGAAAGCAGCTGAGTTCAGGTCTGGCGAGGCAAGTGCCCGGGCGAGCTGAACTTTTGCGGTGCCGTACAGCGCTGTCTCTCTGACTGCAGCCAGCCGTGTGCCGGGGAGGCCCTCTGCTTTCGCCGACTCACCTGCCTGCGCGTTCCTTTTGTTCCTATCGGAAAGGTTCAGTAGGTAGGCTTAAGAATACAGGATACTGGGAAGCCGACGGAGACCTGCCAGGAAGCTGACACCAGCTACGGCTTTGAGTTGGTTGGGGAAACGCTCTACACCGCTTCAACTACTGGTATACAAGCATTTTCCTACTTCTACTCGGCCAATGAATGAGAGTCTAAGGCCATCAAGTCCTTCGCCTGAATGCCACTACTGCCCTGGCCGTTCTGCAAGGTGAGCAGCCTTGAGCAAAGCCGGGAAAGTGTAACCAGTCCCACTTGGCCCAGGCGACATTCTTGGCTGGTCCTCGCCTTCAGCACTCCTCTCCGCCACCAACAGCAGTCACTACGCAGCCAACACGCCTCCCGACCTTGCCGCGCCCACAGCCAGCGATCCCATCGCCCGCTCCCAGCTTCAGGTGAGAAAGGCTTCTTTCGCCTAAAAAGGAGCAGGGGCTGAGAGTTGGCTATAGGAGACGGGGCTGTGGCACTACTTGAGCGCTGTGGTGACTCGACCAGCGGAGACGGAGGCCAGCTTCGTCTATCCTCAGCCTGGTGACTACACTCCCGAGCTAACCATCACCCATACTAAGATTGCCAAATCTGTTGACCGCTTTTACTCAGCAACTGTACGCTAGGCCAAACTTTAGCCTTTTAAGGATGTGCTGATAAATGCGACGACAGTGATTGAGCTCATGACAGGCAGTCTCTGCATTGACACTGCGCCGGAGGGCTTGGCCAATTTCAGCCACTACTTCAGAGCGCACCTCAGCGATGCGCATAGTAAAATAATTTTAATTTTGTAAATAAAATAAAAGGAATTTGCTGCATCTGCAGTCCCCCTTGTACGCTACTACTGGGAGTTCGGTCCGGAGAACAACTATAGCAGTTTTGAGTACAACGATAGCATGGCGGTTTTTGCGTTTCAGTTGGCTCTTGAACCCTCGTGAGCTTCCTATAAGAATGCTGGATGGATTTGGCAGGGAAGAGGGTGTAGTAGAGGTGATTCTGGAAGCTTGCAATCCGATCAGTTGTCTTCAAGCCAACGTCTCCGTCAATATACTGTTGCCACTCAGGGGACTCCTCATACACAGCCAGCAGCCACACACTATCCTTGGCGACAATGCTTCTTTTACTGGTGATCTCACTCAGGTTTCTTTTATTTTGTCAAGGATTTCTTCGTCAACCTAAATTTTTCAGTTGGGTTAAGTGTTAGTTGTTTCTTGTATAACAAATAAATTTCAATGAAACAATGTATTTCACATTTCCAACGAAATTTCGTATTTTATGCGATCGCAGTTTGATTTTCATGTTAGTGGATTTAGGGCAATGATTATTGGTGCGAATGGGACTTTTGCGACGGGAACGGGAGGGTTAATGCCAGTTCCCCAGCTTCTACATCATTCCAAACGCCTGGCATCCACAAAATATCGCACTACTGCCAGAACAATATTTCGTCATTCTTTTCTCTATCCATAAACTATACTCACACTCTACTTCTGTTTGAAGTGACGTATACGCTGAAATTTGGCACGAAGTCCAAGCGGAAATCATAAATGTTACTTTAGAAATAGAAAAACTATATTACACAACAGGTTAGCATAAACACCAAGATTCAGGCTTGTTTAGTGACAAATGAATTCAGGGGAGGAAGTAAAGCTGGACGCGAGCGTTTTGGGTGGCTCTCGCCCTCACCTCACCTGGATGAGCGATGACAATGCCATTTTTCACTCCAAATCCATTCGTTTCCACCAATCGCCCATTGCCTTGAGATCAAAGCTTCAATTTCAGTGGTGAATGGGACTTGCTTTCGGCTGGAGTCTTCCAGTGTAGCTCCCTCGGCCATTTCTTTCGACAACACTTCAGTGGGCAGTGTGGAAGAGTGTGCTGCAGCGTGCGCTCTAAAGCCACAGTGCATTGAGGTTTTCACGAAAAGAAACGATTCAGCAGCTTATCCTCAGTGCAGTCGCTTTTTAGTTGACATTCAGCAGTGGCAGCGGAGTTTGCGAGCTGATGGACACCGCTGCAGACTCGGAGCAAGGCTCAGATGACAGTTGGACTGGCCAACGCTGTTCATATTCTAAGCCTGAGCCAGAGGGTTTTTTCAGCCCTATTCATTTTCATTATTGCTTATTTCCTGGTCACTAACCACTCTCCTAGGAACAGAAGGGATCTGCGAAGATCTACCGGGCATTTGGATAGCGCCTGAGGGGAAGTGCGTCTACGAAATTGCAGCAGCCAGCGACTTCGACAGCTCTAGCGCTGCTTGCCAGGTTGGGCTTGGACTACTTGAAAGAATAGATTTGATAGACTGAACGACATTGGAGACTGCGGCTGGCAGCTCAGTGCCAGCTCATCTGCTCCAGTTCGACTCGCCCGCGGTGGCCCAGGCTGTGGCCAATTTCGGCCCACGAATTGTTTTCCCTAACAATCCTCACATCCTGCGCCCGTGAAAGGTAGAACCTTTCAGATAGACGGGCGTAGAAAGCCGCAGTGGCTGGGCTATGTGGCCCACAGCGGGGAGTTTCACTGGCAGCCAAGCTCCAGAGCCTTTGAACAGAGACTGCAGGAGCTCTACGGCTTCAACTTCCAACCTTTTCATGCAGAAGCTGATTCTGACGGTTTATTTCATACATTTTCCACCGCATTAGCGAAGTGAATTGTTTTCTTTCAGGGGCTTGCTTGGTCATGGACGGCGGAAACCAAACTATTTACCCAATATCATGCGCCAAAAATACAGCCCAGGCTCTTTGCGAATTCTCTTTGACAAGTATTATTTTGACCAAGTGGCTAGATGGTCACACCAGTGCATTTGCAAAACTGCAGGCATGTGTTCGGCTGCCCCATCAACTCCAACGATGCAACCTAGTGGCTTAGAAGAAACGGTTCTGGAAGGGTCCAGACTCCACGTATACGATGAACCTGGAGTTTATATGGTCAAAGCTACCGCCACTAATTTCGTTCATCTTAGTCTATTAAATCGCAGGGGAGCTGAAGCAAGATAAGCTTTAGGTGAGCAGTCTTAGCAGCCCCATGCTGGAGATTCATGTCTTCAACCCTGTAACGGACCACTTTTCTCTAGCTACGCGGGGGCCGCTCTACAAAGATCGTTTGGGAATTATGTTGCACATAGAAAAAGAAGCCATAAACATTGAAAGGAGAAGCATTCCTAACATTGAGCTACCCTGCTAACTTCCCAGTTCCAACCAATGCTACCATAGAGATCGATTGGGGCGATGGAAGCAATGGCACTTTTCCGATTACCCTCAAAGGTTTCTTAGCCGGAGGTTAAAATGGCGCCAACTGAATAGTTCGAAGAACCATGTCCTTGCTCCGTACAAATAGGGCCACATGTCTACGCGTCAAACGGCAGTTTCCCCGTCACTGCATTCATTTCCAATTTCGTCAGCAACACAAGCCTCTCACTTGATGTCCTCTTCGTTTCGCTGTCAAAATGCGGCGGTATGAAACAAATGAGGTGCAGGTGACGGTGGAAGAGGCCATAATGGGCGAACTGATCATTTTGACACACCCGTTGGGGCTTTTAGACGAAGCGCATCATTTTCAAGCCCTGTTTAAAGACAATCAAGGTGTGAGGATGAGAAAGTTTAGCTAAGAGTTAGCCTTGGCCACGTTCAGAAACGGATGGGATGAATTACACTTGGAGCTTTGGCGTCAGCGACTCTAGCCCCAGTATCTCACCAAACTTCACCTTTGCTTTCAAGTTTGAAACAAAAATATTATCGATATTTTTTAACGTTCGCCAATTTTCAGCTCTTCTGGACAGAAAGAAGTCCGCGTGACAGCTTGCCTTGAAGCCGTTTGTACCTGGGCCACTGCTCAAGTCCTCCTGATGCAGCCAATTGGAGGCCTAACCTTGACACCTCAGCACTCCGTCATTCCCATCGGCCAACCGCATTCACTCTACCTCAACATGAGCTCGGTAAAAATAAAAACAAAAGAAATCTCCGGGACGGGGAATTGAACCCCGGTCTCGCACGTGACAGGCGCGGATACTCACCACTATACTATCCCGGATCTGCCATTCCTACTCATTTACTGCAGTCTAATTGGAAAGCCAGAGGAATGGAACGCTCAGGGTAGCGACTACTGGTGCAGCTGGGACCTATGCGATGGTTCTGGGCGAAGAAATGGGTCTTCGGTTGAATTCCCATCAAGCGGAGTTTTCCTCAACCTAAGCCTCACCCGCCCTGGACTCTATCACATCCGCACTCACTGCCAGAATCAACTTTCGTTTCGTCTACCAGCATTGTCGCTAGCATTCATAGATTACCATTGCAGAGATCAAGTAGCCTCGGCCTATGTGGAAGTACAGGAAGCAATTTCCTCTGCTAGTTTGGAAGTGTCGCCTCTTGTCTACGCTACAGGTTTGAGCTGAAAAAGACAGGAGAGGGCATGGAGTTGCGATGATGCAGGCAGCAGGGTGAGCTTTCCGGCTCTTGCGCGAGGCTCGCGACCGGATCTTACCTGGCACTTCGGCAACGGACACTCTTTCACATCCTCCTCTTCCCGTGACATTCTCAATTCAAAGATTCATAGACGCCTAAGGCCTCAAACCAATACTCTTTTGGTTTACAAATATTTAAAAATATGCATTAACGTCGGCCTAAATCTGAAACGTTTTTTACGCTTTTAAAATGATTTATGCTCTCATTAAATGTTTCCAAATCGAACACATAACTGAATTTGGGTTTTTGGTCACAGCAGAAGTCTTGTAGAAACTAGAAAGCTTTATCTTTGGGATATCTTTACGTCATTGAAAAGCAAGCGTGTAAAAAAAATCAGCAAAAACTCTAAACTTTAGTGATCGAAAAATTTTAAAAAAATTTGAATGTTAAATCTCCGATTAAAATTTGGCCACTTTGCAAGAGTTTGCAGACTGGAATATGAGAAATGATGGCGGTTTGCAGTGAATGCCGGCAGTAGCCTTTGCTACCGCTCGTTTCCCGACACCGACTTTCCGGGCACCGCACTAGCCAACTCTGCAGCGCCAGATGTTGCTGCTTGTGCCAGCCTCTGCTCTCGAAGCTTCGGATGCCACTCTGTCATCTATCCCTCACCTCATCCGCACCTGATTTTAAACCGCCTTTCCAGTTCGTGTGGGACGGGAGCAGCTGTGAACAGAGAGGCGCCAACTACGAAGAGGCCAAGACTCTACTACGTCAGACTACAGGAGTGACTAGTGGCTTTGTCTGCCCGGCAACTCTTCTCAGCACCGGTTTAGGGCAGAAACAGGCGTTCTTTTTCGGCGCTTATGAAAAGGATTGTGAAGATTTGGCTGGCTTATGCGCTGCTAAAGCTAATGCGAAATATCTTCCTGGTTCACGTAAATGCGTCTTCGCCATCCCAATTGTCCAAGAAGCAAGTTATGAAGCGGCTTCAGAGGCCTGCAAGGTTGAGGACCTGTAATGGGGTGTTCAATCTGTCGCAGTAAGTTTCGATTGAGAGTGAAGCGAAGGAGGGCGGAATTAGTGGAGCATTGTTGCAACTGGACGACGCCGAAACAGCGGAACATGTTGCCGCAATTGGTCTGCCGATGCTGGTACGTTTCAATCTCATGTTTCTAAATTCTAAACTAGCCGAGTCAGCCTGGCCTGAACATTCTGTTTATGCTATTCTAACAATGCAACTGCAAACTATATATGAAGTTGAAATGTTTGAATAGGTCAAGCATATTATGAATAGATGATGAAAATGAGGTTTGCCAGTTGGGTGGGAGGCGGCGATTGCCTCCGGCCTCCGATCAAAACTGGCATCCAAAAGCCGGCGAGTTCTTTTGGCCAGGCCTCTTCTTTGCTCGCTCCCTTTCACCTCCCTCCCCGCTCCACTTCAATGCCGAGCATGAGAAGGCTGACCCATTAGGTTACCTTCAACTACTCATTCCTAATTCTTTGCATTTTGCAATGCTATTTAAACTAAATTAAAAATTTTGTGAAAAAAAGAAGAGTGTAGGCGAGTGCTTTATTCTGGACGGAGTATCCAACATATTGTACCCAGCTTCCTGCATGAACATAACCGAGGCGGCGCTTTGTCAGCTTACCTTGCAAGGTACACAAATTCTGCCAATATCCAGCTGGAAATGAAAATTTTTGAGATAACTGCAAAGCTCAACCCCTGTCCCTTCCTGCAGGTTGTTTATAAACGACTGGAAAAGCTCCAGCCTATGACAGAAGCTACTTTGCCAGGGAGCTCCGGGGCTAACGAAATCGAATTGAGCACCATCCGAAGCTATACTTACGACACGCCAGGCGTTTATACCGTCTACTTTTCAGCTTCCAATGAAGTCCCGTTTGATCGTAGAAATTTAAACTAATCGTTTGCTTTCGACCGATAGGTTAGCAGCAGCAATAGCACATCCTTTGAAATACTCGTCCAAAATCCGATCCCTGAAGACAACAACCTCCAGTTGAACCAAACAATGGCTGCGTTTGATGGCGGTTCTTTCCTGCCGTTTTTTGAAGCATTAATTTAAATGATTAAGATTCGGTAATGCTGGATCTGAGCTTCCCAGCAGACGCTGAGCTGCCCACAAACGCCAGCATCAGCATTGACTGGGGCGACGGGCAGTTCTCCACCTATCCCCTCAACCTCTCAAGTTGTCCTCGTTTATTTCTGGCCTTTTAGGGTAATGCCCGAATTCTAGAGCCTTGTCCTTGCACAGCGCAGCTTGGCCCCCATGTGTACCCGGGCCCGGGCAACTTCTCCGTCGCCGCCAACATCACAAACCTCATCAACCAGTGGATCATCGATGCTTTCGTTCTCCCTTCACCATTTACTGCATTCTTCGACTTAGGGCCTTCTATCCCTTAGGCCGTTGTTCATCCGACTACCACAAGCACAGCGCCACCAAACGTTGCATCTACATCGCATCCAAGCACGAGTGCTTCAGACACGGCATCCACACTTGCCAGCACAGAGACCCCGACTTCTACAACGACACAGCCATCAACTACAACATCAAGTACGCCAGCATCCATATTAATTTCATCCTCACCAACATCCTCTACGTCTGCATCATTCACACCTACATCATCTTTATCTGCATCATCCACAGCTACATCATCTTTATCTGCATCATCCACACCTACATCATCTTTACGTGCATCATCCACACCTACATCATCTACATCCACTTTATCCACACCAACATTATCATCCATCTCCTCAGCGCCAAGCACAAGCAAAGCTGCTGGACTGAGCGTAAGCCTGAAGGCTGATCAGCAAGTCTACGAATACACTCCGCCGATGGCCGTCACGCCGCCGCCTGAACCCGGCTACGGACCCCACGGCCTTCACTTCCCGCTCGGCATACCCATCCTATTCCGCGCCACCACCAACGGCACCCATTTCATTCTCCATTCACCTCTCCTCTCATACGCGCCAGCTTTTACAGCCAGAACGGCGAGGGTGGAGCTGAAAGGACCGGATGGACTCACTCGACAGGTCAACCCCGCCAACCACTGGCTGGAGACGGATCTTCCCGTGGGCGAGCATCTCTACGAAACATCTGCCACTGAGGGGTGAGCAATTTCTGGCACGAATGGAAGATAGCTGAGGGTTAACGCAGAGGGGAAGAGGCAGTGGCTCAGCTGAAAGTGACGGTGGAGGAGAATATTCGCCAGCTAGACCTGAGCCTCAATGATGGCGTTGCCAAAGCCGGCAACCCAGAGGACTTCACGCTGCAGCTGAATAATGTGGTTGTAGATGAAGAGGTTACCGACTGAGTCCTGCTGCTTTGAGCCTCAGCTAATTAGCCTTGCCCTTGCAGACCTGCATAGTGGTGGATCCTGGAGATGCGAGTCCGCTTCTTCTCTTTGCCCAAAGCGAGGACATTTGCATGTTGCGGTTGTGAAGATGGATGGATAGACGGCTAAGCAGGTGGTTTGCAGAAAGAAGGAGATGTACCAGCAGTTTGCGGCTTTGAAGCAGATTGGGGCACTGCATCAGCTGCCGATCGGGGCCAAGGAGCTCTCCTTCCTGCATCGCTACCTCAAGGACGGCACCTATGATATGAAGGTTGGACGGGCACCTTCTGACTTATGTGTCATTGCTGCTCGAATAGGCGCTGGTGATGAATCGAGTAAGCTCTAAGCTGGCCTCCATCAAAGTCCCGGTTTCCAACAACTGCCAAACCCCAGCCCGCCGCGGCGAGCCGCGGGGCCGGCGGCCCCCAAGCCCCCGGGCCCCCCCCCGGCTGAAGCAGACCCCATTTGCGCCCGCCGCAAGATATATGTAACTGCCGAAACCCCAGAGGTTTGGCTAGCTTTTATTCTAAGTAACATTTCAAAGCTGGCAAAAGGAATTTTTGAAAAATTTATTATTTCTTGATTTATAGTCAAAAAACCAAAATCTTGATGTTTCAAAAATTCAAACATCTATAAATCCCGAGTTTTCCAAAAAAATTAACTCATTTTGGCAGTTAGGCAGGGTTCGAAGCTTAAAAGGAATATAAACAAATTAATATTTCCCTTGGCCAAAAACCAAAAAAGTTAAAAAAACCGAAAACCAAAAAAAACACAAAAACCTTTTCCTTCAAATCAGGTTTGGATCCGCGCATCTTGGCAATAGCCGAGAATACCTTGTTGAGAGACCCAACACCGGGAGCTCATCGAGACCCCATGGAACCAATGAAGAAAAAAGCGGACATCCAAATTATTATAGGTTTTTTTAAAAAAATAACCGACTTATGACAGATAATTTGTGGTGCTTGAGAGGGTAGGATGGAGCTGGACTGTGGAAGCTCCAGAGAGACTGAAAAGCAGTGGGAGTATCGCAAAGTGAACATGGTTGGTCGCAATCTCAGCGCCTTTGAAAAATTGCCCGACTCCACGCTCATACTCACACTTCCTCCTTACTTCTTGGACAAGGCTGCAGATTTCTAATTGCTCGGTGACTTAAATAATGCTTAGTTCTAGGCTCACTATGAATTCCGCCTCACTGTTAAAATGTCCAACGCTTCCTTGACAGCGCAATTCAGCTCCTCGAATCACACCTATCTCAAAGTATATTTTCCTCAGCTAAATCACTTGGATACAGAAAGAGAGATTAAATGATCCAATTGAGGTCCTATTGCCAGAGACAGTGATCCAGCAACATGCACCACTCGGCACAGCTGCGGACACCGCCAACGCCATCCTCCTCCGTCAGGGCGATCGTCTTCGTCTAGACCCAGCCGCTCACACTCCAGACCCAATGCTTGGACCTTTACATCGACTCGTCAAACTCATTCCTCTCCTATCTTCCACCGTTCAGCATCAAACGCCGAGCTGCAGATGGAAGGGGACGGAAGCTGGGCGGAGCTCTACTGTCGAAAACTGACCAACGGCGATGGCTCCCTCACCGATGAACTTCCCCTCCTTCTCAATGTTCTTGCGCCTAGTTCCTTTCTACGCCTACTCTCACCTCTTTCCAGGGCTTTGACAACATGGTCAGCATTCCAAAAACGGCACCCCAAGGCCTGAACAAGGGCGGATGCTTCGGACAGGTGGAAAGTTGAAGAAGTTTTAAGAAGATGGAGAATGCTATGATAAAATGCAGGGCCCTGGTCAGCTGGTGGGCAAAGATGCATTGGATGTGCCTGCCAGTTTTCTCCAACCAGGGGCCTACGAATTCGTTACACTCATTCGAAAGGTTTCTGCTATAAACAATTGATTCAATCTAAACATAGATCAAAACGATTCCTCCTTCAGTTTGGCGAAAAACATTTGCATTCTCTGGTTGTAAACGTCAGTCCAGAACAAGGAACCACTCCGCAGCTTTCGCTAAAGTTTTTCTAATCATTCATTCTCCATCCATTGAATGAAGAAAACTGGAGTTGTCACAAACCTTCAACATGTCCACTTCGCAGCTGGGGACGCAGCCTCAACGCTAAGCACAGAAACATTATTGTTGCCAAGTGCGGAGGCGAAGATTGTGAATCTATTCCTGGTTTTTATTTTCCATACTACTGCTTATTTTTATGCTAATCGAAGCACTGCCTCAGGATTAGCTGGTTACTGGAGGATTTACGCTTACAAAGAAGGCAAAGAAACGCTGCCAATAGAGGCCAATTTGGAAGGATTGAGTATAGACGAGCATGTTGTAGGTTAGGCTCTTTTCGCCCCCAAATGTTACGTTGAATGACAATTATTTCATTCAGGATCTCACTGGTACCAGATGACAATTCAGCCTTCCTTCTGGTCCACTTACAGCGACAAGGATCAATTCGCCATCCGTTTTGACTGTCAATCCAGCGATGGACATCCTACATTTGCGTTAGCACCTCTAGCCAATGCAAAATAATTAACTACGCGAAATCTGTGCCAAAGCACGATGAACGTGCTGCTTAATCGAAACCCAGCTCTACCTGATTGCAACCTTTCGCCCACCGCGACGTCCGGGCTCTACCATTTCGCCTGCAGTCACCTTGAAGACAGCGTCCATCGCTATGCCCTCTATGGTTCCCTTTACATTCACAGTGGAATGCTCTGCTGCAAACGTGTGATTGAATAGGAGAGACAGCTGGGAACCAGTCGCAATTGCTCTATGCCAGCTTCGATCCTCCAGAGAACGAAGAGATCTACCTCCCTCCTGGAGAACAGACTGTTCTACTTCATTTTGAGGACGCTCAAGGGGCCAGCAATTCCCAGAGAGTAACTATCAATGTTGCCTCATTCTCTTTCCATTAAATTTATGTCTACGCTCTCAGTCATTTTCCAGGTCCCCGATCGAGAAGGCATGAATAGAGAGGAGGCCTTCCAACGCCTGTCTGATCAAGCTGAGAACGAGGATTTTATTGGTTCCACTGAAATTTAGTTTCTTTTTGCTCACAATTTTCCGAATATTAGGCGCCGCCTCCACTGCATTCGCATTCCTGCAGCATGGCCTGGAGTCGGATGATACCGTCTGGACCCCTTGCGAGAGTGCTGAGGAATGCGCCGCCATTCGAGCCTCTGACCAGGCTGAGGCACGGCTCTTGTGCCATCCTGCCTTTTGCATGGGAGTGGAGGTATGGCTGTAGATGCGAGCTGAGCTGTTGGAAATAATAGGAGGCATAGAGCCGACGGATGATCTGCTACTGCAATCCTTCCTCAATCAACTTCTGGAGGAGAAACGCCACATATCCATGGCTTCCTTGGTCCGCCTCTGTCCAAAAAACCTTCCATGCTATGCAATAAAACGTATTGCAGGGGCGAGTAGCGGAGATGCAGGAAGATATATTGCGTAACTTTGACGAAGAAAAAGGGCAACTGAGCCCGGAGAAAGTTCAGGAGACTGCCAGGAGCATCTTGCTTGGACTCGGCAGAGCTGTAGAGGCTAGAGCAGGATTTTCTCCAATATGTCTTGCTTTACCGGCCAACTGCAGGCAGCAAGAGTTGGAATGAAGGACGTCCTGCTGCTGGACGAGACAGCGGCGTCCTTGGAAAACTACGCAGGCTACGACGGAGCACTCCCGCTCGAACCTGCCCACATCCTCTACATCGAGGAGATGAACACCTCCGACGTTACTCGGGCAGCAGCTCAGCAGCGAGCTCGCCAAATCGTCCCTCTTCAATCCCATTTGATGAGGGGTAAAGAAAGGTGGCCACATCCACAGGGCTCATCTTTGTCGGAGCTGGTGCAGCAGGCAGGAGAAAGCCTGGGCGAAGCTCTGACGGAGGACATGACGGCGGGAGATCCTAAATTTGCTGCTGCCTTGGGTGCCGCAGAGATTCAGGTCCGAAGGTTGGCCTCGTTCTGAAAGACCACTAAAGCGCTCTTCAATGACGAAGGCCTACTTCAGAGGCCTGGCAGTGGATGTTCTATCGGCGAACGCTGAGTACGCAATGCCTGGGCATGACGTTGACTTCCCGCCCGATCCTTGCGCCCTCTCGCCTCGCTTTTGCCTGGACGAGCAGCAAAGGGAAATATTCCTTCTCGTTCAGATCTTGCTATCTATCATTCATTTAAATCAACAAAACAACAGCCTCATTCAGACGTTGCATATGGCTGGCGATGCCTATGCCTGGTCCCAGCCGGAGGAAGCCGCAGACTCAACCTCAACTTTGCTGGAAATTCGAGACGCCCATAGCAGGAGCCTGATTCCCATCCAAGACGCTGAGCAGCCAGTCAGCATCTGGCAACGACACCCAAACTCCGCACCGGCCAATGCCTCACTTCCAGTCGCGTTCCAACCCTCCAGACACACCTTCCTTAATATCCACGAGGTAGACTGGCAAAAAGAATAAGTTGGTGAGATTGAGAGAAAGCGATGATAGGTGGAGGTGACGGAAGGAGGCGGGTTGGTGGTAGTGAAGCTGGAGCGAGTAAGCGGGGAAGGAGTCTTGGACTGGTGGCTGGCCTTGGGCGAAGTTCCTGCTCCGCTTCCTGGCTGGTTCCACTTCAACGGAACCCTTCCTCTACCCCAACCTCGTCATCTTCCATTTATGAATGAATTATGCAAAATTCATGGCAAATGCAGCTCTGGACGATCCGACGTCATCGCAAGCTACCCTGGCCAGTCAGGAGGCAGCCAGCACAGTTCTTCTGGAGCTGGAGCCAGCGCTGATCGGCGACTACACGGGTCTCATCTACTTGGGGGTGGCTGAACGAGCCCCTGCCTCCTTGCCTTCTGCATTCCTCACACAAGCTCCCAATGGCCATCTCTATCGACTCAATGTCCCCATATTTTTTGTTCACCAACTCATTGACGATGAGAAGGAATAGAAACCAGACGATAATGAGAAGATTTAGGATGCAAAAATAAAAAAATAGGAATTGTTCCTTAGATGAGCACAAGCTATTCGGTATCGGTGAGCGCGATGGTATGCCAATACTTCAACGAAACTCTGGGCGAGCTTCACACTGATGGATGCCAGGTGATTGGCAAGAAATTTATTTGATCTAGTGGAATGATGGGCGTTTCGAGAGAGGAGCACCTGGAGACTCTGCTTTAGCCGAGTGTCAATGCAATCACTTCACTTCCTTCTCCACCGCCTTCTTCCTCCCGCCCAACCGCATCGATTTCGACTACGTCTTCCAAAACCTCCACCCTAGACACAATGCAACGTGCCCGCAGAAATTGCTTTTCCTCAAAGAGATGGCTTATATTATGCAGGATATTGCTCGCGTTGCTCGGTTCAGCCTTCATTTTTCTTTTCCTTCTCGCGGCCGCAAAAATTTGGGATCAAAAAGATGACCGACTGGTAAGCAGAACAGTTTTATATTTTTTGATTTGTTTTGATGTGACTGCCTGTATTCTACATGGTATTTATATTGTTCTTTTAAAATCAACGTGTTGTAATTAATATTTTCTTAAAAATTGGATTAAAAACCACCAGAGATTTAAATTTAAATAATGACATGTCTTGTAATTTTAAAACTTCTGCTCGCCATTTGACCGAAAGATTGAAAAATACATCTAAGATGGGAGCCACTCCGCTCCCAGACAATGAAGAGGCCGACAAGTATCACTACCTACTTTCGGTAAAGACCGGCGATCTGCCACAATCCAGCACCGACTCTCGCGTCTGCTTCTCCCTCACTGGCAAGGATGCCGAGACTGGAACCAGGTCATTCTCCATTTTATTTTAAAAATATTGACGGAAAACTTGATGGCAGAATCATCAACCAATCTGAATTGAGGGAAATGGGGAGCAGTCAGCGGTCCTGTTTCCGCTTTTCGCGGTGGAACGGACCATTTCGTGATGGCCACAACGAGACCGCTTGGCTCTTTACAATATCTCCGCATCTGGCATGACAACTTCCGTTCTTGCCGGGCAGGTAGAGGTTTTGGAAGACATAGTATGCGGTTGGGCGGGAGGGAGGCGGGTTGAGAAGGAAGTGAAGTGATTGCATTCCAACCTCCGGCTAAAGCCGCAGTGCTCCCTCTCTCGAAACGCCCGTGCGATTCGCTAGGATCGATCAAATTTCTTGCGAAGTGTGAGGCGGGTGCATCGTGTGAACTCAGCCCGGTTTGCGTAAACGTGTTGGGCTGCATCGCGCTCCGCCCGAATTCAATAGCCTGTGCTCATATTAACATATTTTTATTTTTCACTAATACTTTCTCATTATGCGTCTGGTTCTTATTCCTTCTCATCGTCCAATAATTCGTGAACAAAAATATGGGGAACATCGATAGAGGTGGCCATTTTATTGCAGAGCTTGTGTGAGGAGAATGCGGGACCCGCCCCGTGAGACATGTGATCAGCGCTGCAGCTCCAGCT
>JASANA010002478.1:0-35435 GCA_030248095.1 Ptycholaimellus sp. GST1_10
TTTGCGTTGATTGTGTTAGTTTAAATTGTTGTCACATTATAAGCGTATTGCTGAAGAAAATAGCTTTGATGCGTTTGAAGCCTAGTTTTTACAGTTTGTGACTTATTACAGCAAAAATTTCAGGGCATATTTCTTGTTCGCAGCAAAATGTTTATTTTATAGCAAATTCCATACAATGTTTTCCAAAGAAATTCGTTTTATCATCGCAAGCCTCTTATTTCGCCGTATAAGAAAGCTAATGACTGAGGATTTCCAATTTTCTGCTGCCGCCAAAAATCTTCTCCTTTTTTCTGACCATGCGTAGAGAATCAAATTGAGGCCTGCGTTTTGTGCCGGCCGTTTTTCATGGGCCCTGCAACCCAGCCATATCTCCAGCCTCCTTCAACTGACCAGAAATATGGCCTCTTTTCAGCCCCGATTCTGCCCCCTACTCCACAAATTCCCTCCCTCTGGCTTGTAGCGGTTTGCTTTTTTAGCCGAAATTGGCTCAGTTTTTCGCTTTCCTGGAAACAAATAGGGTGTCATGCACCAGTTCAGCCCCGGCCCTACCTAGCGGCGCTAATGGATGAAGGCAAATGACCGGGGGGCCATCCATCTGGGGGGACCCGCCTGGATCCAGGGCGCTTTTTAGAAGAGGCCTCCATCGCCTCCTCTTCCGCCTCGTCGAACCCCCATCCTTTCCTAAAGGGCACCCCGAAACTTCGAGTGCCTCTCCTGAAGCAGCCCTAAAGCGTCGGGCTCATCTCCCCTAATCGCGTTTGCCAAAACCGGCCACTTCTTGCGGAAAAACTCCCTCATGCTACCACATTTCCTGGGTGGATAGTTTTATCAATATTGAAGTTTCGACGTCATGATACGCTGTTTCTTACAACCTTCTCGTGCTTATTGCACAGGACTGATGTGGGGGGGGGGGCTTCTTTGTCTAATATTGTTGCCTCAAAGATCTTTTCTCAGGAGGAAACTACAGCGCTGCGGCAATTTAGTCTTTATGAGCCTCGTTCTATCATTATCATCATTTTGACATCATCCAATAGGGGTGCAGCTTGGTCCAGATCCATAGGGAATCAGCAAGCTTGCTTTCCCTTAGAAAAGTTGATATCCTCCCACAATTATGGAAGGCGTTATCGAGAGTTTTCCATCTTGCTTCCATTATCACATCGGAAAATAGTTCTGAAACTGAATATGAAGACGACGTATCTGATGACCGGGAGGTCAGCATCGTTTTTAGCTTCGTTTATTTTGGCTCAGTGAAAAAAAAGGGCTGGGAACCTTTCCATTTACCGGCACATCCTCGAACGTTGTGGGCGTCGTGAAAGCCTTCTGAAGTTCCATCCGCACATGCGTAGCTCGCACCTGCAAGCTCTCATAGTCAATGCCTTTTCAACTATCTCAACTATTAAACTGCTGATCAGTTTTATCAATTTCGTTCGTTACTTAAAAAAGCAGAGAGGTTTCTTTTGTTAGCGGCAACAAATCAAGCAAACAAACAAGCAAACGAAACATTCAAAATTTAAGGGTCAATTTATTCGCAAAAAAATAGGTTTGTTAAAAATTTGCTTACAAATTTTTATTGCAAATTTTCAGGGCGTGGAAAAAGTGCACATTTGGCCAGTGGCAGTTCCTTAGCTAATTAGCTATCCTTTTCACTAGTATTCTAGTCATTTCTTTTCAGTTTTTGCAACATAGCACCTCTTCATCTTGCTGCTCAGTAAAAGTGAACTAATATCAATTGCAGCCGTGCGTATAGCTCTCTGTTCAAGTAATCGCTTCATTGCCTCTCAGTCTCAAGTTTCAACTGCTCGCATGGCATCGCAAACCCCCTCTCCCTCCCCTCTGCGAACCAACCAAGCCTCTATTTCATGCTCAAATTGCAGCCGCAAAAATAATGCGAAGTTTGCTGCTCATCTTCAGCCTGCTTTTGACCTCGTCCGTGGCGGTGGAGAATCGGGGAGGCTTCGCCCTGCTTCTTTGCGGTGTCCTCTGCGTGGACAGCACAGATCCGGGGCTCTGTGCACGCCTATGCACCCATGTTGGGCCCCAGTTTTCCTCACAATAAAGGCTTCAGGAACTGGCCCCAATCACTTCCCCAACGTACAGTGGGCAAAGATCTGTCACTCCACAGATCAATCGAGAATGAGCTAGTCATAGCTGTGTATGACTATCGAACTGCATGTTAAATGGACACATTAACTTTGTAAAGAACTGACTGATCCCTACTAAACTTGGCAGCTTGATGGAGGTCAGTACTAATGAAGGAGCGGCTAAATAGACATTTACTGCTCAGCTTAAAACTAGCTCTGCAGCCTTAAACCGCAGACTTTTATTACACCAATTCGACTATTCTACTCCAAAATACGTTTTTTTCGCTTTTCCCTCTCAATATAGTCAAAATCTTCTTTCTGCCTTGGTTTACATTCCCAGCCATATCTGTCAGGAGGAGGAGGAGGAGGAGCCGGAACTGGTGCGTCAGGCTCGCAGCGAGCGAATGTGGCACATTCCTCGCGTACGCTTTTCACATTCAATGCAATAGTCGCCTTGTACCAAACCACTTCTCGCCCTGGTGCTTGGCAAATCGGGGAAAAATTCAGTTCAAGCGGCGAATGATCACCTATCAAATTACCGCCAGCAATTTTTCCACGCTCGATTGCATTACTCCCCTCCCCCCCAGCGATTTTGTAGAAAGACTGCAATTTTTCAGGGCACCTTCTTCAACAAGCATCGCCAAGAGTCGCACCGCTGGTAGAGAGCGTACTTCTGGCAAGTGATTTGCGGCCTCCCATTGCCTATGCCATAATTGATCCTCCGTCTCACAATAAGCGCGTCCCCCGTGCTACTATATTCCCATCATTGCTTTGTCGCATCAATCCATCACTCTGGGGCATCTCCACAGAGTCGATGTTGGGCACCATAGCCGAAAGGCCGCGTCCCATTGCTCTATTCAAGAACCGACAGGCAAGGCCGGCTAATAACTCTCATGCCTCAACTGCCGCTTCCCGCGAAGGACACTGAGCCAGTAGTGCCAGCTAAGGCATTGAAGCCCTCAGTCAGCCCCCCCCCCCCCTTGACAAGCCCGCCTGTCAAACCTATAAGGCCAATCAGCTTCAGTCTCTTTCGTCCGAGGGATCCCAGCTCAGAGGGAGGCTAAAAGCAACCATCGTTGCAGGTAAACGTTTCGATGGAACATTTTTGCCAGGGGAGGAAGCAGCTATTCTAGGCTAATGACATCCAGTTCAGGGTTTTAGGGCGCTTTTGGCAGAGGTGGCAAGGGTTAAGTGGCTTTTTACAGACCAGCATTTGCGCTAGGCCACAAAACAAAGAGCAGAATTGTCCAGAAGCCCTTTCTTTGGCCCATCTAAAATGAATGGAATTTTTTATAGCATTCTATTTGGTGCTCTGGGTAGTTTTAGCCATCTTAAGAGGCAGTGAAACTGCCTAAACCTGCATCTTTCTAGCCTGCCCAAGACCCAGGAAATGGGCGGGAAATTGCGCTGGCGTGTGGATAGCAAAAAGTGCACGCTTCACAAGATTTTGGGCCCCGTTTTTGCGAAAGCTTATCTCAAGTTTCCATTACCCAGCGTCATATTTAAGGCTGTTGCGACTTTTGAGGCACACAACTCGCCTTTCCTCTCCTGTTTTTCGATTAGGACTTTCTCGTTTCTAATGCAATGAATTGCTAGTGCTGGAAGCCAAAAGAAGTCCTTTCCATCAGCAACACATGACTTTCCCTCCTTTCTTTCAAAGGAGTTAAGAGGCTACGTCACTCTAGCAAAGGCTGTCTAATGTATTTCCAGCCATCTTCAGCACTAGCTCATGTTTGCTAAAATAATGTTCACTAAAACGTTCACTAAAACGCTTATTTTCACTAAAACAATCGAAACTTAGCAATCACTCTTTTCGTCAGTTCTAGGACAAATACACCCATCGATTAACTGCTGCCTGCCACAGATCAACCTTCCTTTTTTCCTTTCTCTTCTTCAAAAACAACTAGAGAGCCGAAATCTAGCTAATCCTGTCGCGAACAGAGTGCCCACTAAAACCTCCCCTGCCTTCCAGCTAGCAATGGAGTGGCAGCTGCTATTAGCCATCTTCAATGCCCTGCTCCTGGCCAGCTGCGAGGCAGGCGGCCTGTGCAGTCTGGAGTGCGGGAGTGGGCGACTGACGAAGGCCTGCTGCGATTGCCTGGACTGCACGCAGACGCACCGCTTCGGGACGCGCCGCTGGGAGGCTGGAGAAGCAGCGGCGGGCAGGATGGCACTGGAGAGGCTGGCTGAGGCGCTGGAGGAGGAGCGACAACTGCGGATCCTCTTTCAAGCCCTGGGGCCGCCGGAGGAGTGATGATCGGTCTCAATTCATCCCTTGCTCACTATTCGACAGGGGGACCTCTCCTGCCCTGATGCTGTTGCGGTTGTGCCGAGCGTTTGGAGCCAAATCCAAGGAATGTGTCCGGTATCAAAGCCTCATTCTGTGTAATTGTGGCTCGCTCCCTAAAAGACAGCTACGACAAGGTGTTCTCGGCTGTTGCCAAGATGCGCGGCCTCACCTCAAGACACCACCTAGATAAAAATTCATGGCAAAACTCAACCGATCTCAATGACAAACCATGAATTGGGCTTGGCGCGAGCGGAGCGTTAGCGGAGCGGAAGCGCCAAGCCCCTCTTATCGAGCAACACAACTTAATGCCCAGCTTTCCCAAAGCTTTTGCCAGGCTGTAGCTCGTCACACAGGACATTCGGAGAGCACTGCAGAATATAGGCTCATTCGACGCGCCGTGGTCGAATTGTGGGGGGTCCTTCTTTGACAAAAAATTTTTAGAGCCATATTGAAAAAGTTATTTCAAAAAAACTTTTTTTTAAAAATGTCCGGTGTCCGGGCGCACACCGTCCGTCCGTCCGTCCGTCCGTCCATCCGTCCGTCCGTCCGCTCCGTCCGCACCTTTCCAGACACTTTGGCAGCGTCTGGGGCTGGGATCTCAACGGTTCTAGGGTAAATCAGGCCAAAAAAAGTGTCAAGGCACCTCTATTTTGAGGCATTTTCCGCGTTTTTTAGGTCGAAACATCAACTTTTTGGGTAAAAATTCAGTTTTTTGGGGGTTTTTTGCTTGTTTTTCAATTCCAGCTCTATATTTATGCTTTTTACGGGTTTTTCGCCAAAATAACAGCGCCATATCGGTACTTTTCTTGGACGTAGATTACGATTTCGGCACCCGTTTCGCTTCTACCTGATCTACTTGGGCTAGCACCAGGCCATCGTGAACAAGCAGGGCATCATCAACTTCATTTCTCGAAGCATTTTAAAGGGTTTTTGGTCCTACAAATAGCATCATATAGGTACTTTTGGATGTAGATTACGATTTCGGCACCCGTTTGCTTCTACCTGGTCTCCTTGGTCTTGCACCGGGCCATGGTGAACAAGCAGGGGATCATCACCTTCATCTCAAGGCATTTTAAAGGGTTTTTGGTCCTACATAATAGCATCATATAGGTATTTTTGGACGTTGATTACATTTTTCGGCACCCGTTTGCTTCTACCTGACACATAGGGTACTCAACATAGGTAAAGATTACGGTATCTTGACAAATTTCCTCCACTTTACCCTCTCTGGAAGCCATATTTTGGCTCAAAACGACTGGCTACCCCCTGATTTTGGGGCATTTTTTGAAATTCATCATTTACAACCCTATCTACAAAATTTTACCATCCTACACCCCAATTCGATAAAAATTAACTTAATTTCATCACCCTTAATCCAACGGCTAAAAATTCAAACCTTTTCCTCTACTTTACAATTTTAAACATTTGAATCGATTTTTCAAAACTAATTTCCTCACCTTCACTCCCAGACAAATCATGACACCGGTCACTACTTGACACCGGCCAACTTCATAAACTTTTCAAACCCGGGCACCGATCTCATTTTCAAAATCGCGCTGCAAAAAAATGAACGATCAAATCATCGACGTAAGAAATCGGACGCAAATTTGAAATGATGCCGGCCAACTTCGATCGTAAAATTGTCAATCTCATTTTCAAAATGGCTTAATGCTGAACGATCGAAAAGAAAAACACCGTTGGAAATTGCATGCAAAATATGATTGGTTTTCAAAGTTCTTAAAAATAAGCTGCAAACTCCGAAATGAAATAATTTTTTCATCGATCGTAGAAAAAGGATGGACGGCATTAACTTTTCAAAAAGTCGGGTCGTCTCGTTAAAAATAAATCTAAATTAATAAACAGTAGATCTGGAAAATGAAGGTGAACGGAAAAAAAATAAAAAAGCAGAAAAAACCGAAAATAAGTTGGCCGGTATCAAGTAGTGACCGGTGTCATGATTTGTCTGGGAGTGAAGGTGAGGAAATTAGTTTTGAAAAATCGATTCAAATGTTTAAAATTGTAAAGTAGAGGAAAAGGTTTGAATTTTAGCCGTTGGATTTAAGGTGATGAAATTAAGTTAATTTTTATCGAATTGGGGTGTAGGATGGTAAAATTTTGTAGATAGGGTTGTAAATGATGAATTTCAAAAAATGCCCCAAAATCAGGGGGTAGCCAGTCGTTTTGAGCCAAAATATGGCTTCCAGAGAGGGTAAAGTGGAGGAAATTTGTCAAGATACCGTAATCTTTACCTATGTTGAGTACCCTATGTGTCAGGTAGAAGCAAACGGGTGCCGAAATCGTAATCTACGTCCAAAAATACCTATATGATGCTATTTGTAGGACCAAAAACCCTTTAAAATGCCTTGAGATGAAGTTGATGATGCCCTGCTTGTTCACCATGGCCCGGTGCAAGACCAAGGAGACCAGGTAGAAGCAAACGGGTGCCCGAAATCGTAATCTACATCCAAAAATACCTATATGATGCTATTTGTAGGACCAAAAACCCTTTAAAATGCTTCGAGATGAAGTTGATGATGCCCTGCTTGTTCACCATGGCCTGGTGCTAGCCCAAGTAGATCAGGTAGAAGCAAACGGGTGCCGAAATCGTAATCTACGTCCAAAAATACCTATATGGCGCTGTTATTTTGGCGAAAAACCCTGTAAAAAGCATAAATATAGAGCTGGAATTGAAAAACAAGCAAAAAACCCCCAAAAAACTGAATTTTTACCCAAAAAGTTGATGTTTCGACCTAAAAAACGCGGAAAATGCCCAAAATAGAGGTGCCTTGACACTTTTTGGGCCTGATTTACCCTAGAACCGTTGAGATCCCAGCCCCAGACGCTGCCAAAGTGTCTGCAAAGGTGCGGACGGACGGACGGACGGACGGATGGACGGACGGACGGACGGACGGACGGTGTGCGCCCGGACACCGGACATTTTTAAAAAAAAGTTTTTTTGAAATAACTTTTTCAATATGGCTCTAAAAATTTTTTGTCAAAGAAGGACCCCCCACAATTCGACCACGGCGCGTCGAATGAGCCTATTTGCAGTGCTCTCCGATGTCTGTGTGACGAGCTACAGCCTGGCAAACTTTGGGAAAGCTGCATTAAGTTGTGTTGCTCGATAAGAGGGGCTTGGCGCTTCCGCTCCGCTAACGCTCCGCTCGCGCAAGCCCAATTCATGGTTTGTCATTGAGATCGGTTGAATTTTGCCATGAATTTTTATCTAGGTGGTGTCTTGAGGTGAGGCCGCGCATCTTGGCAACAGCCGAGAACACCTTGTCGTAGCTGTCTTTGAGGGAGCGAGCCACAATTACACAGAATGAGGCTTTGATACCGGACACATTCCTTGCATTTGGCTCCAAACGCTCGGCACAACCGCAACAGCATCAGGGCAGGACAGGTCCTGTCGAATAGTGAGCAAGGGATGAATTGAGACCGATCATCACTCCTCCGGCGGCCCCAGGGCTTGAAAGAGGATCCGCAGTTGTCGCTCCTCCTCCAGCGCCTCAGCCAGCCTCTCCAGTGCCATCCTGCCCGCCGCTGCTTCTCCAGCCTCCCAGAGGCGCTTCCCGAAGCGGTGCGTCTGCGTGCAGTCCAGGCAATCGCAGCAGGCCTTCGTCAGTCGCCCACTCCCGCACTCCAGACTGCACAGGCCGCCTGCCTCGCAGCTGGCCAGGAGCAGGGCATTGAAGATGGCTAATAGCAGCTGCCACTCCATTGCTAGCTGGAAGGCAGGGGAGGTTTTAGTGGGCACTTGTTCGCGACAGGATTAGCTAGATTTCGGCTCTCAGTTGTTTTTGAAGAAGAGAAAGGAAAAAAGGAAGGTTGATCTGTGGCAGGCAGCAGTTAATCGATGGGTGTATTTGTCCTAGAACTGACGAAAAGAGTGATTGCTAAGTTTCGATTGTTTTAGTGAAAATAAGCGTTTTAGTGAACGTTTTAGTGAACATTATTTTAGCAAACATGAGCTAGTGCTGAAGATGGCTGGAAATACATTAGACAGCCTTTGCTAGAGTGACGTAGCCTCTTAACTCCTTTGAAAGAAAGGAGGGAAAGTCATGTGTTGCTGATGGAAAGGACTTCTTTTGGCTTCCAGCACTAGCAATTCATTGCATTAGAATCGAGAAAGTCCTAATCGAAAAACAGGAGAGGAAAGGCGAGTTGTGTGCCTCAAAAGTCGCAACAGCCTTAAATATGACGCTGGGTAATGGAAACTTGAGATAAGCTTTCGCAAAAACGGGGCCCAAAATCTTGTGAAGCGTGCACTTTTTGCTATCCACACGCCAGCGCAATTTCCCGCCCATTTCCTGGGTCTTGGGCAGGCTAGAAAGATGCAGGTTTAGGCAGTTTCACTGCCTCTTAAGATGGCTAAAACTACCCAGAGCACCAAATAGAATGCTATAAAAAATTCCATTCATTTTAGATGGGCCAAAGAAAGGGCTTCTGGACAATTCTGCTCTTTGTTTTGTGGCCTAGCGCAAATGCTGGTCTGTAAAAAGCCACTTAACCCTTGCCACCTCTGCCAAAAGCGCCCTAAAACCCTGAACTGGATGTCATTAGCCTAGAATAGCTGCTTCCTCCCCTGGCAAAAATGTTCCATCGAAACGTTTACCTGCAACGATGGTTGCTTTTAGCCTCCCTCTGAGCTGGGATCCCTCGGACGAAAGAGACTGAAGCTGATTGGCCTTATAGGTTTGACAGGCGGGCTTGAAAAGGGGGGGGGGCTGACTGATGGCTTCAATGCCTTAGCTGGCACTACTGGCTCAGTGTCCTTCGCGGGAAGCGGCAGTTGATGCATGAGAGTTATTAGCCGGCCTTGCCTGTCGGTTCTTGAATAGAGCAATGGGACGCGGCCTTTCGGCTATGGTGCCCAACATCGACTCTGTGGAGTGCCCCAGAGTGATGGATTGATGCGACAAAGCAATGATGGGAATATAGTAGCACGGGGGACGCGCTTATTGTGAGACGGAGGATCAATTATGGCATAGGCAATGGGAGGCCGCAAATCACTTGCCAGAAGTACGCTCTCTACCAGCGGTGCGACTCTTGGCGATGCTTGTTGAAGAAGGTGCCCTGAAAAATTGCAGTCTTTCTACAAAATCGCTGGGGGGAGGGGAGTAATGCAATCGAGCGTGGAAAAATTGCTGGCGGTAATTTGATAGGTGATCATTCGCCGCTTGAACTGAATTTTTCCCCGATTTGCCAAGCACCAGGGCGAGAAGTGGTTTGGTACAAGGCGACTATTGCATTGAATGTGAAAAGCGTACGCGAGGAATGTGCCACATTCGCTCGCTGCGAGCCTGACGCACCAGTTCCGGCTCCTCCTCCTCCTCCTCCTGACAGATATGGCTGGGAATGTAAACCAAGGCAGAAAGAAGATTTTGACTATATTGAGAGGGAAAAGCGAAAAAAACGTATTTTGGAGTAGAATAGTCGAATTGGTGTAATAAAAGTCTGCGGTTTAAGGCTGCAGAGCTAGTTTTAAGCTGAGCAGTAAATGTCTATTTAGCCGCTCCTTCATTAGTACTGACCTCCATCAAGCTGCCAAGTTTAGTAGGGATCAGTCAGTTCTTTACAAAGTTAATGTGTCCATTTAACATGCAGTTCGATAGTCATACACAGCTATGACTAGCTCATTCTCGATTGATCTGTGGAGTGACAGATCTTTGCCCACTGTACGTTGGGGAAGTGATTGGGGCCAGTTCCTGAAGCCTTTATTGTGAGGAAAACTGGGGCCCAACATGGGTGCATAGGCGTGCACAGAGCCCCGGATCTGTGCTGTCCACGCAGAGGACACCGCAAAGAAGCAGGGCGAAGCCTCCCCGATTCTCCACCGCCACGGACGAGGTCAAAAGCAGGCTGAAGATGAGCAGCAAACTTCGCATTATTTTTGCGGCTGCAATTTGAGCATGAAATAGAGGCTTGGTTGGTTCGCAGAGGGGAGGGAGAGGGGGTTTGCGATGCCATGCGAGCAGTTGAAACTTGAGACTGAGAGGCAATGAAGCGATTACTTGAACAGAGAGCTATACGCACGGCTGCAATTGATATTAGTTCACTTTTACTGAGCAGCAAGATGAAGAGGTGCTATGTTGCAAAAACTGAAAAGAAATGACTAGAATACTAGTGAAAAGGATAGCTAATTAGCTAAGGAACTGCCACTGGCCAAATGTGCACTTTTTCCACGCCCTGAAAATTTGCAATAAAAATTTGTAAGCAAATTTTTAACAAACCTATTTTTTTGCGAATAAATTGACCCTTAAATTTTGAATGTTTCGTTTGCTTGTTTGTTTGCTTGATTTGTTGCCGCTAACAAAAGAAACCTCTCTGCTTTTTTAAGTAACGAACGAAATTGATAAAACTGATCAGCAGTTTAATAGTTTAGATAGTTGAAAAGGCATTGACTATGAGAGCTTGCAGGTGCGAGCTACGCATGTGCGGATGGAACTTCAGAAGGCTTTCACGACGCCCACAACGTTCGAGGATGTGCCGGTAAATGGAAAGGTTCCCAGCCCTTTTTTTCACTGAGCCAAAATAAACGAAGCTAAAAACGATGCTGACCTCCCGGTCATCAGATACGTCGTCTTCATATTCAGTTTCAGAACTATTTTCCAATGTGATAATGGAAGCAAGATGGAAAACTCTCGATAACGCCTTCCATAATTGTGGGAGGATATCAACTTTTCTAAGGGAAAGCAAGCTTGCTGATTCCCTATGGATCTGGACCAAGCTGCACCCCTATTGGATGATGTCAAAATGATGATAATGATAGAACGAGGCTCATAAAGACTAAATTGCCGCAGCGCTGTAGTTTCCTCCTGAGAAAAGATCTTTGAGGCAACAATATTAGAGAAAGAAGCCCCCCCCCACATCAGTCCTGTGCAATAAGCACGAGAAGGTTGTAAGAAACAGCGTATCATGACGTCGAAACTTCAATATTGATAAAACTATCCACCCAGGAAATGTGGTAGCATGAGGGAGTTTTTCCGCAAGAAGTGGCCGGTTTTGGCAAACGCGATTAGGGGAGATGAGCCCGACGCTTTAGGGCTGCTTCAGGAGAGGCACTCGAAGTTTCGGGGTGCCCTTTAGGAAAGGATGGGGGTTCGACGAGGCGGAAGAGGAGGCGATGGAGCCTCTTCTAAAAAGCGCCCTGGATCCAGGCGGGTCCCCCCAGATGGATGGCCCCCCGGTCCATCTGCCTTCATCCATTAGCGCCGCTAGGTAGGGCCGGGGCTGAACTGGTGCATGACACCCTATTTGTTTCCAGGAAAGCGAAAAACTGAGCCAATTTCGGCTAAAAAAGCAAACCGCTACAAGCCAGAGGGAGGGAATTTGTGGAGTAGGGGGCAGAATCGGGGCTGAAAAGAGGCCATATTTCTGGTCAGTTGAAGGAGGCTGGAGATATGGCTGGGTTGCAGGGCCCATGAAAAACGGCCGGCACAAAACGCAGGCCTCAATTTGATTCTCTACGCATGGTCAGAAAAAAGGAGAAGATTTTTGGCGGCAGCAGAAAATTGGAAATCCTCGTCATTAGTTTTCTTATACGGCGATATAAGAGGCTTGCGATGATAAAACGATTTTCTTTGGAAAACATTGTATGGAATTTGCTATAAAATAAACATTTTGCTGCGACAAGAAATATGCCCGAAATTTTTGCTGTAATAAGTCACAAACTGTATAAACTAGGCTTCAAAACGCATCAAAGCTATTCTTCTTCAGCAATACGCTTATGATGAGTGACAACAATTTAAACTAACACAATCAACGCAAAATGATGCTCCAACTTGACATCTCAAAGAATTTTTTTTATGATAGTTGTCGCTTTAAAATATTTTCAAAACAAAACAGCTAGTCATTTTAATTTAAATAAGAAGCGATTCAAAGGCCATGTGCGTCGCGGTGGGCGATCTTTGTGCGGTGCCGGGTGGCGAGTGTGCGGACGACGAGACGCCCCGTTCCTGGGCCAACTTCGGGAGGCCTACTTTGCCCAGTTCGGGGGCTGCTTTGCCTTCAACGCCGCCCAAGACAAGGGCAAATGCCGCCGGTTCTCTTCACTCACTTTTAAGCTAGGAGATAGGACTGGAAGCGTCGTTGACTGAGGCTGAATGTTAAAGACTTGCACCAGAGCTTTTCTAGAATGCGAGCAATAAACTGTCAACTTTAATATTGATTCGAAAAATTATTCCTTTAAAAGTGACAAGCTCACCCTACATGTAACTTTATTGAAATGCGCAAACATTAAAAAAAATTAGTGAAAATATGCAATTTTGTCATCAAAGTACAAAGTTACAAAATTTATTGCAGCTGAAAAACAAAACTTTAAATCTGTTTTGGAAACGCAAGGGCAAAGTAGTCATTTTTACAGTCGTTCAGCAGAATGTGTAATGGGATTAGTGGACTGGGCTTGTTAAATTAAAAAGAAATGAGTTGGCAGGTGCAAGGAGGGCCTGTGGATGGCAGGGCTGGGCGGGGATTGCGCCACGCGGAGAGCTCCTGCCACCGACGAGGCTGCCTGCGCCGGCCACCGTCTGGTCGAGGCCTTACCCAGAAAAGTCTCACGACCACCCGGTCCTTTTCGATGACCGCAAAAGTCCACCACCCACAAATTCCCTCCACCTCTCCCCTCCACCCAGCTCTGACAACCTCCACTGCTGCAGTTGATGAAAAACCATTAAAGCTCAAACGATTTTTTCCAAACATTTTGCAATTTCATTTAAAATTTTCTGGGCCAAAATCATAGCTCAAATTTTGGCGAGGAAAAACTCAACCGGAAAAAACCGTTCCTCAAAAATGACTAAAAATTCAAAAAAAAATTTCCAAAAAAGGCTAAAAATGTAAAAAAATATTTTCCAATAAAGTCTAAAAATTCAAACAAGGTATTCTCGGCTGTTGCCAAGATGCGCGGCCTTTGTTCCAAATAATAAGCTAAGCAATAATTCCTTTTAACTGCTTAAAGATACTGCCACAGCAAACGTATCTGCCAAAATTAAACTGATTTTATTGAAAAACCATCGATTTATGGATGTTCAAATTTTTGAAACATCAAGATTTTAGGTTTTTGTCCATAAATTGAGAAATAACAAATATTTCAGAAATTCCTTTTGCCAGCTTCAAGAAATCACCTCGACGGACGTTTCTGCCAAAAAGCAGCTGATTTCATTGAAAAACCAGCGATTTATGATTTTTGGTCCTTTGAAACAACTAAATTTTAGGTTTTGGGGCAAAAATCGCAAAATTACGCCAAGCCCAAAAAATGGCCTGGAGATACCACCACTGGAGATTAGCCAATTTCGTTGAAAAACCGCGGAGTACGGGTCCCGGAAAGACATATATATATATATATATATATATATATATATATATATATATATGCGGACAGACGGACGCAAAAATGGGGTAACTGCTTAAGCTGGCCTTGGCCGCCCGCCGCTTCGGGCAGGGCGCCAGAGCTCCTCCGGCCTCCGGGCACGGGTGCTACGGCCCCTAGGCTACGCTCCGGGGCCTCCGCACCCATGCCCTCCGGCCTACGGAGCTCTGACTGCCCTGCCCTCCGCAGCAGGCGGCCTTCGGCCGCGCAAAACAATTATTTTCTCAAAAATTTGAAAAGCCATTTCAATGAAAAAAACTGCTGCCCCCAGGCTCCCCGTCCTGCCAGCACGCGGACGGCGTGAGCGGCGTGCTGTGTTGCCGGCGTTGGAGTCGTCGGGAGCAGGACATGCAGGCCCTGCGCAATCCGCCCACCCTCCACGCCTCCGCCCCCCGGCCGGCTCCCAGGGGAAAACGGGGGGAGCCCTCCTCCCCCCCCCCCCAACCGCCGCCACCCCCGGGATCCCCTCCCTCCCACCACCCCGGCGCCCCCCCCCACGGGGGGAGAGGGGGAAACCCGACGAAAGGGCCAAAAGAAAAACACCCAACACACACACAACAAACGCACACCCCCCCCCCACCACACACCACCCCCAAAACAAAAAAAAAACAACCCCCCCCCCACCAACACACAGACTGTTCTCGTCAACTTATGAGGCAATATGAGGCAGGCGGGGCAGGCGGGGCAGGGTTGCCCCTCGCTAGGACTCTAGTTGCCCCTCGCTAGGACTCTAGCCTGGCATAGGCTGGGGGCGCGCGCGCTGGGCGGCAAGACTGAAAGCTGAAGCAGCAAATGGGCCCATGGCCACAAACGAAAGGCCACATGGCCGGCAGAAAGACTGAAAGCGGCTGAAAGTGCCGAGAGGCTGAAACGAAAGCCAAGAGGCTGAAACACTGAAAGGCCCAAGGATGAAAGCGATGAACTGAATCAGGCTAGGCAACACTGCGAACGGAGCAGGAGATCCAGAAAGTTGAGAGAGTAAAACCTGAGAAGTAGCCGGGCACATGAGAGGTAGCCGCCTCCAGGCCAACGCCTTTGCAAGGTTTCCACCGAGAGAGGCCCCAGAGGAGCCCCCCTGACCCGCGTGGTGCTAGGCGGGTGGCTCTCCCGGAGGCAGCTCACAGCAAGAGGCAAAGTGGGTGGCTGGGAGCAGGACCTAAAGCTAAGCGCGGGGGAACAGAGAGAAAGAGAAAGTGTGCGCCTCATCCAGCTGCGTGCTGGCCCTGGCGGCCGGGGCGGGGGAGCGAAAATTGAACAGATGAGAAGATGGGTGAGTGGGGGAGGGAATCAGGCTGGTAGGAGGCCTTGGCGACATAGGTGCCGACGGGCTCGGGCTGTCAGCTGCTGTCCCCCGTCACCCTGGACTCCTCCACGCACCCCTCCATCGCCATCCTGAAGCCCTTCACCGGCAGCCTTTCCATCTCCCAAGGGCAAAGTGTCACCGCAAGGGGCGGGTCTACTCTGAACTGGAGGTTCAGAGCAGGGACCCTGGAGCGCGTTCGAGGTTCCCGGTGGCCGCGTTGGAGTAGAAGAAGGGGGGGCAGACGCCATCCCTGTAGCCGCTCTCGCACCACGTCCACGCCTCCTCCGTCCCCGTCCTGAAGCCTTCCCCACGCCTTTCTGCTCTTCCACTGTGAGAGGACCACCGGTGGGGGCGGGTGTACTCTGAGCTGGAGGCTCAGAGCATTGACCCTTCTGCGCTTGCGGGGAGGCGTCCAGAGAGGCCTCGCAGGGGACGAGATGGGAGACTGAGCGCTTGACGCGGTAGCCGTTGCAGTCGACCACCGAGACGAAGCGGACGGTGCCAGACGCATCGGGGTGATGCTGCTCCACCCGCACCAGCTTCCACAGGTGCCGAGGCCGGTCCTCGGCCAGGAGACAGGCCTGCCCCGTGGCTGGGGGAGGCAGGGAGCGAAGGCCGCGACGCTTGGACTGGGCTAGGTGCTGGGACCGGAGGTAGGCTAGGTACTTGGAGCGCCAGGAGTCGGTGAAGAGGCTGACGATCTTCTGCTTGGCCACCTGGAGCCGTCGAAGCTGGGGAGCCGAGGCCGGTGTGCAGGAAGACTCGAAAAGGATGGGAGGAGAGAGGAGGGTGGCTGGTGTGAGCGCCCGGAAGTCCTCGGGGCTGTCGGAGATGGGGCAGAGGGGCCTGGAGTTGATGGCCGCCTCCACGCGCACCACCACCGTCTGGAACTCGTCCAGGGCCAGCTGTCTGTGCCACAGCGCTGGCTTGAGGGCCTCCTTGATGGTCCGGTTGAGCCGCTCGTTGGGCCCGTTGACCCAGGGGGCCCGGACTGGAAGCAGTTGGAAGGAAACGGAGTGCCGGCTGGCGAACTCCTCGAGGCTGAGCGGGATGTAGCCGGGGCAGCAGAGGACGGGCTTCAGGGCCCTGGCCATGCCGGTGAACGCCGTCGCGTTGTCCAGCCACACCACCCCCTCTGTCAGACCGCGCCGGCTCCAGAACCTCTCAAAGGCGTTTGAGGCGGATCGGGCGCTGTAGTCCGTGAGGATCTCCAGGTGGCTGGCTCTCGTAGCTGCGCAGGTCAGGTGCAGGATCCAGCGCTTCTCCAGGCGCCGCCCCACGAGGACAGTGAAGGGGCCCAGCTGGTCTGCAAAGACGGATGAGAAGGGAGGCTTGCCGATGGCTAGGCGCTCTTTCGGCAGTGCTCCGAATGGTGGCAGTGGCAGCGGTGGGGCCTTCGAAAGGCGGCACAGCTGGCAGCTGCGCACCGCCGCTCCCGCCTCCCTCGCACCGCCCGACACCCAGTACCGTCGCCGGAACAGGGCTAGGGTTGTAGAGGCTGAGGCATGCCCGTGCAGCTGGTGAGTGTGGAGGAGGACCAAGCTTGTGAAAGCGTGTCCTTGAGGCAGGAGGGCTGGTGGAGCCACGTGGGGGTCCACCCCGAAGCGAGAGACGAGGCGGATGAGGCCGTCTGCGGCGAGTCTGGCTCCGAGCTGCTTGGCCCGGTTCACCACGGCCGGCTTCCCCTTGTCCGTGCGCAGGTACTCCAGCACCTCGCCGAACTCCGAGGCCTGCAGGGCCTTCACGTACTCAAACTCCACTGCCTCCTTTTCCTTCCAGTAAACTGGCCAGGAGGGCTTCTGCTGCTGATAGCTGAGAAAGACTTTGGCTGCCCGTCGAATCACGGCGCCGGTGCCTAGGAGGCGATTGAGAGAGTGGTAGCTGGCGGCGTTGAGCAGTGCAGGGAGCCCCAGTGCCCCGACGGAGCCCTGGTTGGATGGAGGGGTCTGGGCGGGCGGATACTGGCTGACTGCCTCACCGCCGCCCCCGGAGGGGGGGGGAGGGCTAACTGCAGTGGCCGGCGGCTCTGACTCCGCTCCCGGAGAAGGGCTGGGTGGCTCGCAGGGGGGCCCCGTTGCGACTGCTGCCGCTGCTGTGTCCGTAGCGCCCGCTGAAGGGCTGAGAAGATCCGGTGGCTTAGCCGTCGCTGCTCCAGGCTGGAAGCTTGGCCAGGCCTTGAACGGTAGGCGAAAGAAAGGTGGCCCTTGGAAGAAGAATGGTGAGGACTGCAGTTCTTGCAGGCTCCTCGGCTTCGTGCACCAGTCCGCCGGGTTGAGGTTGGTGGGGATGAAGCAAAACTCGTGGGTGACGCCGGTGTCCAAGATCTCCCGGACCCGCCGCGACTCGTACATGCGGGGGCCCTCCCCGGCCTTGAGCCAGGCGAGGACGATGCTGGAGTCGGTATAGTGGATGACCGACTGGAACTCCCCCGGTGCTCCCTCTCCGCAGAGCAGGTGAGCCGCCCTCTGAGCTATCTCCACTGCCCACAGTTCTGAGCATGGGGTGGTGATGAGGATGCCGCGGCCTGGTCCCGGAACCAGCTGGCTCCTGGCCATGATCAAGCTTGACTGGCCCCCGTCCGCCGCACAGGCGTAGATCGCGAAGCCGTAGCTCGTGTCACTGGCGTCGCTGGTGATGGCGAGCACTGTTGGCCCTGGCCGGAGGGCGTAGCGGGGGAAGCGAAGAGCTGGAGCCTTCTCCAGCTGTGGCCGCAGCCGCTCCCACTCGGCCACTAACTCTGCTGGCACTGGGTCTGCCCAGTCCTGGCAGGAGCTGTGAGTCTTCTGCATTGCCAGCCTCCCGCTCAGCATGAGCGGGGTGAAGAAGCCGTAGGGATCGTACAGCCTGGCCACACCGGAGGCGAGATCGCGCACCTGGAGCTGGCCCTTGCTGATGTCGCTGAAGTCGACGGCGGGGCAGGACACGGTGTCGTCGCCCAGGTTCCAGATGATGCCCAGGTTCCGGAAGGCTGTCTCTGCCGCCCTCCCCTCGGCCGGAATGTCGTCCAGGACCTTGGAGTGGGCGCTGCCGAAGGACCGGAGATTGAACTGCCCCTGGCTGAAGAGTGCCCGGAGCCCCTTGGCCACCCGCTTGGCCTCCTCCACGGACGCGCAGCCCACCACCACGTTGTCCGCGTACGTCCAGCCTGGCACCTTCCCCACCTCCTCCGCCATCAGCCCCTCCAGGTTCCCCGCTGCCAACGCGTCGTTGCAGAGCTTCCTGAAGCAGGCCTGGAGCAGCCAGGGAGAGGCGGAGCAGCCCATGATGACACGCACGTACTTGTAGATGCGAAAGTTGGATTTGGAGAGCAGCTGGGCAAAGTCCTTGGGCAGGATGATGCGGAGGGCCTCCTGATGGTCCGGCCTGACACGGAGAGCATAGAAGGCCTTCTGAACGTCCGCTGTGAACGCCACCGGATGCAGTCGGAGCCCCAGCTGGATGCGAAAGAGGTCTGAGAGGAGGTCGGGGCCGGCGTCGATGAGGTCGTTGAGGCTGGTGGGCGGGTCCCCGCAGCGTGTGCTCGCGTCCACCACCGGCCTCACCTTGGGCCCGGGGGCGGGAAAGTGCGGTAGGTGATGCACCAGGAGGCCGGTCGCCGCTGCCTCCGCCACCGGAACGATGATCCCGGCAGCCCGCTGACTCTCGAACTCCTTGTAGTAGGCAGTCCGTGCTTCTCCCGACAGGCGGCTGTCTGTCCGCGCTGAGCGCCCGTAGGCCTGAGCAAAGTTGGAGGCGAGGCTGGAGGCCTCGCGGCGGAAGGGGAGCAGAACTACGAAGGCCCCGTCGGCCTCCCGCGAGACCGCGGCCAGCAGCTCCTCCGTCTTCTCCTCCGCCCTCGTCTTCTGGGAGGCAGCCCCCGAGTCGAACCCCAGGAGGTCCAGAGCCGTCTGGCTGTGGAGGTGCTCCTGCAGAGTGACTGGGACTGCTCCTGCCAGCAGTGCCGTTGCAGCTGTCTGGCTCCACGGCTGGCGTGGGTCCACCACCGTCATCTCCCCCGCCTCCACGATGCCTCACAGGATGCTGCCGAAGCGGGTGTGAAAGATTGAGAGACCGGGTGAGAGGCTGGCTGAAGGGCTGGAGGCGCCGAGGACCTTCTCGTAGGCGTTGAGCCCGAGCAGTAGGCCCACCGCCCGTGCCTCCACCTCCTTGGGCGGTAAGTTGGTGATGCCGAACTCCGCCCCCGTCAGCTTGGCCAGGAGGGGAGGCTTTAGCTGGAACCCCCCGAGAGTGAGGGCTGGGCAAAGGACCTGTGCAGTGTAGGCACGGATGCAGAGGTGGCTGCCATCCCGTCTGCGGACCTCCACGTCCACTGGCTGGCTGGTGATGAGGCGGGTCTGGCTGGAGCCTGCGAAGCCCACTGACACCGTCTCCGGAGGACGCAGGCGAAGCTGCAGCTTTGTCGCCAGGTCCAGGGCGATCCAGCTGAGGCTGGAGCCCGAGTCGCAGAGCACGAAGGCTGAGACCGTCTGGTGGCGCCTGTTCGGGTGCTCCAACGATGCCGTAAAGGAGGCGAGGATGGCCGCTGGAAGGCCAGCTTTGCCCACCAGGCTGAGCTGGGCCTCTGTCGGCTGGTGGACTGGCACGCCCGTCGCCGTAGCCATCGTCTGCGGCGCTGGTGGCCCACTGGCTGGTGGGGAAGGGTGCAGAGTGGTGTGATGATGACCATTGCACGTCCGGCAGTTGGTTGTGGAGGGGCACTTCGCAGCCCCGCCAGCGTGGTTGTCGCGGAGGCAATTGAAGCACCGCCGTTTCACCCACGCCCGCTCTTTCTGTGCCTCCGCCGTGGGGTAGGCTGAGCAGGTGTTTGTGGGGTGCTTGCCCCCGCAGAACGTACACCCCCGCTCCCTCTCCTTGGACTGGTCCTTGGGCTGCTGGCGCTCCCAGTGGCTGGAGGGGCCCTGCTGGGCGGGGGCCTGGAAAGGACGCTGGTTCCGCTGACCTTGCTGGGCGCCGCCTGCTGACCGCTGACCCCGTCCGTTCCCCGCTGAAGCCCCGGCAAAAAGAGAGGCTGAGAAGCCAGCTCCTAGCCCTGCCTCCTCACTGGCCCGAGCGGCCTGCAGGCGACACTCGGCCGCGAGAGCCTCCAGGAACTCCTTGAAGGTGGGTGTGAGAGGCTTTCCCTGACGATTCCGGTCCAGGTGCAGCTGGCGGACCAGCTCCGGCGGAGCCTTGTCCAGCAGCCCATACGTGTGGGTGTCCAGGGCGTCGTCGCTGACGCCGAGGGCCTTGAGCCGGCTGGCGATGACGGAGAGGCCGTCCTTGAGGCCCTCCAGGCCCGCGACGTCCCCGTCGCCCACTGCCACCAGATCCAGCAGACCCTTGAACAGTGCCCTCTTCATCGTGTCCTTGCAGTCGTAGTTGAGGTCGAGAAGGCGAAGGCACTCTTGGAAGCTGCCGGGGGTGAAGGGATCCAGATGCTTGATCTTCGTCTTCGCAGCCCCGTCCAGCTGGTTCAGCAGGTGGACCACCCGGTCGCTCTCCGCCAGGTTCCCGTTCTGTTCCAGGCGGTGCTTAACCCAGGAGCGGAAGTCCGGGTAGTCGGAGACGTCGGAGCCGTCGAAGGCCTTGATCTCGTGAGTGAGCTTGGGGAGGCTGGTCGGCGTCCTAGCCGCCCCCGTCCCCGGCGTGGCCGCCGTCGTTGCCGGCGGGCCCGCCACTCGCAGACTCGCGATGAGGTCCGCCATCCGCTTGTCCGCAGCCCTCCGCTCCTCCGCTCGCTCCTGCCGTTCCCGTTCTGCCGCTGCCTGTGCCTGACGCCCCTGCTCCACCAGGCCCGCCAAGAGCGCCGTCAAGGCTGGGTCCAAGCTGGAGGCTGGCTGGGCTGGGACTGAAAAGAGAGGACTTCCAAACGCTGCCGTCGTCACCGTCGGTGCCGCCGCCGTGATTGGGGGGAAGAAAGGGGCTGGCGTCATCCGCGGCGCCGCCGTCGTAGTCGGGGCCGCCGTCGTAGACGGGGGAGCCGTCGTAGTCGGGGCCGCCGTCGTTGTCGGGGCCGCCGTCGCCGTCGTGGCCGCCGTTGACTTCGCCCGCTGCTTGGGCCCCACGTAGGTGTAGGTGAGCGGACGCTTCTCCGTCCCCAGACGGCCTTTCGTAGGAGGCAAGAGGGAGGCTAGGACTAGCTGGTCCGTGAAGCTGGAAGGAGAGAGATGCCGACCCTCGTAGCAGGCGGCGCAGGTGAAGGTGAAGGCGAGGGCTGAGGGATCCTTGGCGACGATGCGATCGTGCAGGCTGAGCCAGGCCTCCACCGTCGCGGAGCCGTGGGGCTGGAAGAGGACGTTGAGGCCGTCCAAGCAGTAGGCCTCCTGGCAGCCGTCGCAGATCACCCGCTCCTCCGTGTGCACCACCGCCGAGCACTTCCCCGAGCACGCCGGAGAGTCCGGCCCCGTCACCAGCGCCATTGAGCTGCAGGCCAGAGGGCAGAAGGAGGGAAAAAGGAGAGGGGCAGGAACCGAAGATAGAGAGGTGTGTCAAGCGCGAGCCTGACAGGGACCTAAGTGCGCTTGAGATGCTTCCCGCTGAAGCAGTAGGGGCAGGCGAAGAGCAGACAGAGGACGAAGGCGAAGGACTCCAGCCCGACCTCAAACTCACGCCACCGCCAGAGACTCAGGACTCGCAAAGAACAGCCCACCGCAAGAGGACGGCGTGTCTGGGATCCCCCAAACACACCTCCTGACGATTGCGAAGCTTGTCCCCGGAGCTGAAGTAGTTGGGTGGCGCAGCCAGCCACTTTTAGACGAAAGCCAGTTCGGTACTGGTACGGCTCTATGTTCTCGTCAACTTATGAGGCAATATGAGGCAGGCGGGGCAGGCGGGGCAGGGTTGCCCCTCGCTAGGACTCTAGTTGCCCCTCGCTAGGACTCTAGCCTGGCATAAAAGCTAAACTAGCTAATAAGACCCCTTTCAGCAACAAGAAAAATGGCTGGAGCTTTTTGAGGCGGATGCAGTGAGCTATGCCAGAATGGCGGACTCTGCATCCTGGGCGCCTGCAAGTGCCGCGATCCCTTCTACGGACACACTTGCCAGTTCAGCCGACCCCGTAAGCACTCTACCTAACCATCCTTCTTTCTTTCCATTTCAAAAAAAATATTATTTCATTTTTTTCAAACAGCCTCATAATTGTTCAAAATTGACAAGGTAACATTAAATAAATTAAATATTAAAATGATTATTAGTTATATTATTATTTAATAATAATTATTATTAAATATTAAAAATATTTAATTAAATAAATTAAAATTAAATAAACCTACAGAGTGGCTGAACAAGACGGGGACGCGGATTCGACCGCCGCCGCCGCCGAACCCTGCCGAGCTAGCGCCGGACTTCAACGAAATCCCGCCCTTCAAAGCCTGAGCCCCCCAGGCCTGAGCCCATTTATTTATTGGCCCTTGTCCCGCCTCTTTACGACCTCGATCGAAATCTCATCGCTTTGGCCATTCCTTGTGCAGTTTTGCCTTGTTATCCAGTTCGATTTGCTGCGCTGAAGCGATGCGATGTTTTTATCCACTGAACGAATCTCTCGTGCATTTCTCAATTGGTTTGTTTTTGCGATTAGGCTGTCGTCTTGTTGTGAAATGCGCCGCGATATTTTAGTGCAGGCGAAAGCTTTGCTTTTACTAAGCTTTCATTTTCCTCGCCTAAACAACTGTGGGAGGTTTCGACAGGTAAAGGATGAAAATATGTTCAAGAAAGAAATATCAGGACAGACTGAATCTGCATCAGCACAGCCATGAGTATGGCTAGTGGTAGGAAAGAGCACAGCAGGGCAGGAAGGGCAAAAGGAGCAGTGTTTGAGCAATCGATCGCCGCTGCTAATTCGGACTACTTTTGTTTGCCGCACCTGTGGCGGAGGCAAGGCAGCTCGGATTTCCTGAGCTCTCGCTGATAGATGTCCAGTTTTCAGAGCCCAAAGCCGCAGAAAGTGCTTACTGTACGAGGCTGAAAGCTTTTTGAGGTGGCTTTGTGCCCAGTGTACCTTTTTTGCAAACTGCTCACGACTGAAGTTGACATTTTGAACTGATCTTTTTTGAAGCATTTTTAATCAGGCATTAAAATTTCAAATTTCGATAGCACATGGATACATGCGCAGCTTTTTTCTTTCTTGTTTTACGCCAGCGAGTGGGAGAGGCTGGATCACAACATACTGGAGATTGGCACAAGAAGTGCAGGTGAGTGACTGAGAAAGCTGGGGGCCTAGGAAAGGTTTCTGCTACAAAGTCAGAATATGAGTGGAGCTGCCTCAAAATCTGTCATTCAAATGGAGAAAACTGAGCGCACAATTTCATTCGGCCAATTTCGGACCAGAGGAATGGACCTGTCGCGAATTTCGGACCCATCGCGAATCTCTTTTTTGCGATCAAAATATCGCAAAAAGAATGCTTAAACCTGGCATCCTTGCCTGCTAGTTTTGAGCCGGTGGGGCAGGTGGATGAGCGATGGGGGTGTGAGGATGGTGGAAGGCGGTCGATCGCCCAGCTGCTGCTGCTGCATTCCCATCCGTCTCGGCGTCGGCCTCCTTTTCCTCCTGGACATCCTCCAGGGCGTCGGCCAAGTCACCTACAACGTCCAGTACCTCCTCAACTCCACCTCTGTTCAGCAGTTCTACGATGCCGTATGCGTTTTTGGAACGTTTTTGGAACTGAACTTTTTTAATTCATTCATTGGTCAGCACTCAAAGTCATTCCATTTATTTTATCTTCTATAAACAATCGGATAGAACAAATTTTTAACTATTACATGCAGCTTGGCTATCAGCAACCGAAGCCAAATTTACATGTCCATATGAAGAAATGAAACATGGGAGAGCCGAGTGTACAGAGAGAGGCAGATCCGGGCAACCAGCGGTATTCGGAGGCAGTAATGAGAGAAGGACAGACGGATGTCTGGTGGTACCTCAGCATCGTATCGCTGGTCCTTCAAGGCTTCTCGGTGCTCAATTTTCATTTCCATAAGAGAGATGCTTGGTTAGTTCGAAATTCAGTTCCTATTCATTCTGGCAGCCTTCTACGCTATCTGCGCAGTGGCACCCGTTTTTCTGCTGCCGCACCTTGTCTCCTCGGTTACTTTTTGACCGCGGAGCGGCCCGAAGGGCCGCTCCGCGGTCTATAGAGGTTACTCAACTTTTGTCCTCATATATATATATATATGTATGTATATATATATATATCTGCAAGTGCTGGGCACGGGCGAATTCTCAACGGATCTTGACATACTTTTTTTTTCCTGAAAGCTATAATGTGCCGCTTGGATCCTGGGGGGGTGGAGCTGGTGCCGGACCATTAGAAACATTACTTTCCTGAGTAGGAAAAAGTTTTTCCCAAAAATTACCAATTTCCTCTGTAGCATCTGAACGGCTGAGAATTGCACACAAGACTTGAGTTTTTTTGTTCACAAGTCGTAGATAGCGGTTCCAAATCTGAGCTTACTTTTGAATTTGGTTGAGAAACCACAGACTTTTCCTTTTGAGTCAAGAATTGTCATGTTGAATGGCTGAAAATTGCCCACAAGACTTGAGTTTTTTTGTTCACAATTCATAACTGCTGATTCTAAATATGTGTTTACTTTTGAATTTGGTTGAGAAACCACAGACTTTTCCTTTTGCTTAATTTTAGGATTTTGCTACATGTTAAGATGCTCCGCGGTCACCTATTGCGCTTTGCGCCATATACTTGTTTTCAAAATTTTGATGTTGTTCAAATATCTGTTGATTAAAATTTTATGTTGGCCAAATATCTGTTGATTAAAGGCATATTGGCTTGAACTTGTCAAGAAAAACTTTTGTCATCGCCTTTTTCATAATATTTCGAAATTTCACCAAAATATCGAATCAAATTTTTCGTTTTGAAAATTCTTCTTACAATTTCAAATTAGCATTGATCGCGCGTAAATGGAAAAAGCAGTTGTTTCAAAAGCTAGATTTTAGAGTATCGATTTTGAGACCCCTACCAAACTCTAAGAATCGTTCAATTGATATTGTTCGATACATTCTCTAGGTGATCTCAACAGCAATGTACGTGGTGGTGGTGATCGTGAGTATTCTGGCTCTGGGCCTCACGCGCAACACGCTGATCACTCTGATTGGAGCCTCCGTGGTCCTCCTCATCGTCTTCTACTTCACCTGGGTCGTCTGGCTCTGCTATGCCTATCTCAAGGTCTCCCATTCAAGCTACACCAAGGCTTCCAGCATCCTCCAGCCACTTCTAGGTCCTATCCATGATGGAGGAGACACCCAACGGCTACATCACTCAGACCTCCAGCACACAGATTTCCAACCTTTGATTCGAAACACCCCTCTCTACTCCGCAGATTCCTAGCGCAGACTATCGCCCCCATCCTATAGCCGAAATGAAATGTGATTAGTGGAACTAAGTCGAACATTGATTTCTTTTCAGATTTAGATTACTAACCTTCCTAGCCAGAAGATCTATGATCAGTGAAAACGGTTGTGCTCGGTTTTTTTAAAAAATATGCATTGCTTCATTCTTCATTGTTTCATTCTATAATCCCATCATTTCATTCAACCGCTTAATCAATCATTTCAATATTCATTAATGAAGCCACAAATGACAAACAAAATAGCCCCCCACAATCTGCATGACATCACAGCCCATGTTTTCACCTGACAGCCTGATCATACCAAGCTTTTGGGAGAGAGAAAGCCCCCAGCTTCAGCCAGCAATTCATCGCTCCAACACCTGCGCCACCCTTTGCCCCAAAGCTCTGCCACTTTGAAGCGGAATCCCGCATGCGCAAAGCACTCCAGCCAGGGACGCTTTTGTTCCGAGCGGAGGGAGTGTGTGTGGGAGGGCAGCGATGAGAGGGTTTTTCGTTCCACTCCCCTACACACTCCCCAGTTCAAAGCGGAGTCGTGGGACTGAGGGAGTGAGGAAGGCGGAAAGTTTGTGGAGGGACTGTGGCGGCTGTGTCTCCCAGCGGTCGCGGACTGAGAGAAGGCCTGTAGTGGAGGTTGGGGGATTGAGGTGGAGGGGGGGACTGGTAAGAGGTGAAGGGCTGAAGGAGGAGTCACAACCCTGAGTCTCGACCTTGGCTCTACTTGGCCGTCTTTGGGAGGGCTGGGAGAGAGTTTCCCTCCCTGACTGGAAGTGGGGGGGCCTTGCATATATGCACATTTGAGGCTCTGTAGGGGAGCGGGGGAGGAGGGGCCCTACTTCTGGCAGGTGTGCAGGTCCCCATCATCAGCCCTCTTTCCCATTGCCCATCACTTTCAGCAGTGTGCCTCCCAAATCGGCCACTTGGGTCTGGGTGCCTTTTGCCTGGCGATTTGCCAGTCCATTGGGCGGTAGAAATTTATGCATCTGCCCTAGCAACGGGAATTTCTGGGCTCCCCCAGGAGTCTGGCAACCCTGAAAGCTGGTGTGGCCTGAGTAGTTGGTGTTTTTGCGCAGCTGCTGCGCTCGTAGTGGGGGAGGCAAGATTTAGCGCGAGCTTCCGTCTCCAGAGACAGCCACAAACTGGCTTTAGTCCCTAGACTCTGCCAACAGGAGAGCCACGGAGAGGGATTAGACGCTTGGCTGCTTTCTCAGACCCCTTTTCGACCACTAGCTAACTTTACCGACCAATGATTGACCTTATTTATGCCCATACAATGTAGAGCAATGGTCAGTTTTCTCGCTCAAACTGTCTGTGCTGGCGGACACTCAAAAAACGAGCTGTTAGTCGAGCGCAGAGACATCTACTGTTTCCGAAACTCACTGGAAAACGTCATTGGCCCAGCCCAAAAGGGCCCCCCATCCTCCTCCACCTCCGCTTGCCGACACCCACTCCAGCTTGCTCCTTAGGAAGCCCTGCCCTTCCGTTCACCCCCCCCCCCCCCAGGCCAGTTCAGAGTGACCAGTCCTCCTTCTCTTTCAGCCTAGACACAGCATAGACGGCCTCCTCCCCCAACCCCCATCCACTCGTCCGTTTTCTGGTCACGGCAATCGCCCCCCTCCCTCGCATTCCCAAATGCCTCTCAAGCCAGATGTAACTGGGAGAGGGTCGGTAGGCCCCCCCTTTTTCCTATTTGTGCAGGCCATTGTTATTGCCACGCGGGCCACACACACAGCACCCCTTCACACACACACAGCAACGCCTAGCCGCCCACTTAGCACCCCTCCCCATACTCCAGCGACACACACCCGCTCCTCTTCACCAACAGCCGCGATCCCTTTTGGCTTTCCTACTTTTACGCGCAGCTTGTGTGAAGGAGCTGCTGCCTTATTCGACTCTCCAGGCTTGGCTGAGAACGAAGCTTGTTAGCGCTGATTTGATGCGGCACTGGTGGCTGGCTCACGGCTTTCAAAGCTGCAAGGTGGCTGTGTGTGATTTGCTCTTCTCATGCTAATTACGTTTCTTTTAAACTTTTCCCTTTCACTCCCTCTCTAAGGATTCCCCGTTCTTTCAGCGCCCTTTTTCCCGTATATATTTCCATTTGAGCTTGTTTCAAAACCATATTCTCATGGCTATGTCAGTGTTAGTCCAGAAACCCTTGTTCAACAAAATGGCCCCACTGCTGAGTAGAATGGCTGAGTGTCTTCTCATAGCGGGGTATGAATAGACGGCGGAGACATGACCATTAGGCGGTGACTGGTGTCAAATTGGCATGAGCAAATAGAGACGGGGGGAAGAGATTCGGGGCGGCGGGGAGGGTTGAGAATTGGCCGCTGTCTCTGTAGAGGGGCCTGCGGTGTGAAGACTGTGAAGAGTGACCGATTCCCCCCTTACTCTCCAGCAGAAGTGCCGCACACTCTCTCAGGGCCTCCTTATCCCCCCTCCCCAGCCTCCACTCCATGTTGCGCGCCACTTTTCTGCCCGCCCAGCCAACCAATTGTTGGCTGTCCAAATTTGATATTTTTTGCAATTTTGGAGAAGCACGAAAATAGGCTGATGTTTGACGAGAACAGTGCCATTATTGCGGATCCATTTTGAAAGGTTTCCCTCGGGGGCCAGATTTTTTTGCTGGAGATGAATGAAGAACTGACAATAATTGTACCACTTTCCATAGGTTCATTTCAGTTCAGCGGCTGCTTGATTTCTCTGGAGAATTGCAGCTGAAAAGCTTTTTTATTCTGTTGGAGCAAGCCGTAGAAGATCGAAGGCTTGAGGCATGGTGGCAGGGTGCGGAAACAAGTGCCTCAAATACATCTTCTTCATCTTCAATTTTCTCATCTTTGTAAGCCTCTTTGACACGTTAAACCAGCGGCTTTTGACTAAAAAGGTCAACATGAAATTAAATTAAGGATTGAATATAAATTCTGATGCTTTTGAGTCGATCAATTTTTTAGCTTCATTTATTCTATGCTTTAGTTCAAGTATTGCATGAATTTGCTTCATTCGCAAAAATGATCAAATGTATATATTTTTAGTAGAGATTAACCATTATTTGGTTACTCTTCTAGTCTTTCTTTTAATTTCGCTTTTTAGTCGGCAATCATTCCTGTAAACGGATAAAGCGTTGATTCAGCTGATTTTTGGGCAATTACAAGTTTTTGATGGCTAATTGCCGGTTCCTTTCACTCTGGGAAACTCCTTTTTGCTCAGATCCTCAGAGTTTAAACCGCTCCTCGATGTTCACCTCATTCACAGGTGCTGGGAGCAGCGATCTGCGGAGTGTCGCTGTGGGTCCGCTTCGATGATGAGTTCCAGAAGCAGATGGCCTCCAGCATCGAGGCCGGCGCAAACGTCTCTCTACAGCTGGACAGTGTTCCTCTTTCTTTTTCCACAACAAATTTCCATCAAATACAAATTTCCAATTTCCATCAAAATTCTGTTCTAGTTGATGGAAATTTTAGTTGATGAAAATTTTCGAGAGAAAATAGCATAGCATTTTCGAGAGAAAATACAAAAAACGCTTGTAGTCTGCTGGCTTTTTTGGTTTTTTAGCTACCTCAGATGGAGATGGGTATGGAGAATCGGTAAAAAAGGAGAATTGTCAGATGTACCTGGTGCTGTATGGGACGGCGGGCATAGGCGCTCTGCTCTGTGTCTGCGGCTTCTTGGGTTGCTGCGGCGCCTGCTGCGAAAGCGTCTGTCTCCTAGGACTGGTCCTTACTCTTTCTCTTTCTCTCACCAAACCACAAATGTGTTCAGCTATTTGCTCATATATAGTTCTGGTGGGGTTGAGCTTGTGAGACCTCAGACTTTGTCTCTTCGGCTGGCAGAGTGGTGATAAATGTGGCTAACCCTGCCTCTCACCCCCTGTCAAAAGAGGACAGGCATCCCCCTGCTGGCCACTTAGCCCCCTACAACAGGTCTCTGCAGGCAGCGTTGACTTTTTACGACTCTCTTTGCGCCCGCAATCAGACCAATCTGCTAGGCCAAAGCTTTGATCAGCCTGCCTGCCATGCCCAATTAGCCTGTCCTTCTTTCTCCCCAACTGTGGCCAGCATGGGCAGACGGCCGGGCTGCGGCCGGGTCCGATGTTTAGGATTCAAGGTTCCCTCTGCTTCGAGCTTTTGATCGAAGCCAGATCTTGGGCAGAACATTTCGGAGTTTATAGGGCCTGCCAGGAAATTTCATATACTTCATAGTGCAATTGAAATGTGCCTGATCGCAGAGGATATTTAAATTAATTTTAATTTATTTTCGTCTTGTTTGAACGGGTGGATTGGTTGCAGTTCTTCACGGTGGTGATGTTCCTGTTCCTAGCGGAGATTGCTGGCGCGCTCTACATCTACATCAAGAAGGACGACATTCGAGCTCAGGTAGGAACCTACTGCCTACTTTTACCATCTGATTGAGCAAATGTTTGTGCTTTTAGGTAGCCCAGGTGTACAAGTCGGAAATTGTTGATCGCTACGACACCACGGAGGACATACGGAAACACCTCGACCACATTCAAACCAAGGTGTCTTTTTGCGCTAATTTTTAGTCCATCTCAACAGTCAAGTACGAGATCAACAGGCATGAAAAGTTTTGAAAATATACAAGTTTTTGGCTTTTTATCAAAGCCAGTTGGCATTGACAACGAATTAGGTTTAGGCTCAGCTCGACTGCCTTTTGATAAGGGGACTTTATTTTTCGCTTATCAATTCTAACTCCACCTTTCCAGCGGATGGCGCGACCAATTGTCCAAAATTTTTCAAAACATATCATTTTTCTCAGTGCACATATTGTGCTGTGATTTCTTTAATATACTGCCATGGACTAGTGCTGACATGTCACATGTTTCGCGCGAGAGGCTCAAATGTCAAATGCAGTTCGGCTGCTGCGGGGCAACGGGTTGCGGGGACTATGGGAATCGGACGGGAGGAGCGCCGGCCTCCTGCGGAGATTGCAGCAGTTCCCCACCCGGCTGCTCTGACCAGGCCTTCGACGTGCTCAGCAAGCACATCGTCATTGTAGCTGGTGTTGCTGTGGCCGTCCTAGCACTCGAGGTGAGCGCAGAACTAGTTTCCAGCTGATTAATTTGAATCATTGCAAAGTTTTTTGGAGGATTCTGGATGTTTGGATAAAATATTTTAACGGCGAATGATGGCTGAATTTTTTGGGGCCTTGCATTAGCATTAAGGGTTTTTTTGTTTTTTCAACAGAAATTTGATGTTTTTGTTTGCATCAAAATATAAATACGCTAGATCTTGCAGAAAAAAACCAGCAAAAAAATTTAGTATTAGATTAGGGTTACTTCAAATTTTTCACGGTAGAATGAAATATAGTGCAAAATTTAGTGATAATAACTTATCAAATATCGTTGATTAACTTCCAGCTGAAGGAATGTGTTCATTTGAACGATTTTGTAGCTACTGGCCATGATCTTCTCCTGCATCCTCTGCAATGGCATCAGAAACAGCGGCTATGAATACTACTAAAACCGGGGCGCCCAACACCCATCTGAAATTTTCCCGGTTTATTTACTTCCACGTCCTCTTTCTCAGCAGGACTCAGACTGCTACACCCTGCTTTCCGAAAACCTGTACAAAGTGCATCCTTCTCCCAACCTTTTCGGACGTTTGATCATTTGCGGGTCGCGATCTCTGGAGCGTTCCAGTTGGAGTCCGGTTGAAGCTGTTGCATTTCTTGGGGTGGGTGTAATTGTGCCTTTTTGATATTGCCATCCCTACCTCTCCCCTCGTTTGCTTTGTCTACCGCCACTCTACTCTGCTCCCGTGCTGATGTGCAATAGAGTATGAACAAATTCTTTTGGTCCCCTGGCAGCCCAGCATTCACTGTGGTACACCTTCACTTTTATGTTTCAACGCTTTTGGAGCTGTAAGGTCATTTGAGCTGATCTGAATCGGTGATTCTGAATGGTACATTTTGTCAAAAAGCTGTTTTGACAAATTGGAACAAAGACAGCTTCTTTGACTGCAATGTGTAGGTTTCAAAAAACGAGCCGGTTCCCATCTTTTTTCCGAAACGAGTAGGAAAATGAATTGAAAAATGTTATCATCATATGCTCTGGAGCATGGCCTCGCTGATAACGGATCTGTAATTGGCAGTTGTATTTTAGCAAAAGCAAATACTCCGTATACGCAGCAAGCCCTGATCATTGCATTTCGAAACTCAGAAATCATTAAATCTAAATCATAAATCGACTCGTATAAAGAAGAAGCCAATGGGCTAGATAAAAAAATGCCAGGTGCAAACATCGTTTAGCTTTTACATCGTTTAGCCCAGCGTCTATAACTACGGTTGAGCAAATACTAAATTTCAAAAATAATGCGCCCTAGGTGAATATACTTTAGATCCACTGAACAAAGTCCACAATTTCCATTTTCAAAAACAATTTAAAAAAATCCAAAACAAATCTCCCTTTCACGCGATTAGTGAAAAAAGGCCAACTTGTGCTGGGTCGGCTGTGCATCGCTGGGACTAGGCTGATTCCAGGCCGTGTAGGCCTCCTCTGGCCGCCATTCTGCGCTCACACCTGTAGTACCCTATTCAACTGATGCTCCAGCTGAAGGAGTGTTAGAGAGATGGGGCAACCTGGAACTGCCAGCAAAGGCTGCTCCACGGCCACCGGCATGCTGAACACTGGATAGGCCATCGGTTGGCCTTCAGCCAAAGGCCCCATCTGCAGCCGGCCGAATGTGGAGGAAGATTTAAGGATTGGCGAGGGTGCGAAAAGTGTGTTCGCTGAATATTCATTGTTCAGAAAAAATATGTCAAAAAACGATAATTTTTCGTGTTGTGGAAGCTCCTCTATCGACTTCTCTTGCCATGGGGAATAAACAGCAACTAAGGCAGTTTAAACAACTTCTTGTGAAACGGAATGCTGCTCAAAAGCTAAACTGCTGACTGCTAAAACTGCTGCTGAGCCAAATTTTTAGTGTCAACAGGAAAAATCGAAAACCCGAAGAGCGAAAAGCTAAAAGCCCAAAAATTACCAATTTCACCAATGCGTACCGGAATGAATGCGGAGAAAGGCGACGGATGTTGGAGCTGCTGCTGCTGCTGCTGTGGGTGGGGATAGAAGGGCGTGGGCTGAAGAGGCGGCGTGGGCTGAAAGGCGGAGGCGGCCGTCTGCCGCTGGACCTCCTTCTCCTGCTTCCGGAACTTGGCCCGCCGGTTCTGGAACCACACCTGACAAGCCCAGTCAGAGGTGTTTCATGGTTTCATGCGATTCTGCTATTTTTGATATTGATTAATGTATATGTATTGTATGTATACGGATATAGTTACAATTACCTTAAACTTACCTTAAATGGGTTTAAATACCTTCGTTTCATTCAAATATAATTCACATTTTTCCATCAAGGAATGGTTACATCCACTTCCATCCGATGAGCCGATGAAATTGTAGCAAAATTGTCGCAAACTAGGCACGCAACCTGAATGCGAGCCTGAGGAAGGTCGGTGGCCAGACAGAGCTCGTTGCGGGCGGCCACATCCGGGTAGTGCGAGCTGTGGCAGCCATAGATACTGAGAAATAGGCTGCGAAGAAGGAAAGGGGCCTTTGAAACCGGGCAAAGGCTTGCTCCAGCAGGTTGAGCTGATGGGAGGAGAATTTGGTGCGCGGCAATCGCGGACGAGCTTGGCCTCCGCTCACTGCATTCCATACATTGGCTTATTCACATTTAATTATGTAATTATTCATTTGTATTTTAGATTTATGCTATCTCATGAAAATCAAGTGAATTTTGGACTGATTTTGGGCTGAACCCCTCCCACCCAAGAATTTGCCCCCCCCCCCCCAAAATGTGCACCGACCTCAAGTTATTGGGGGACAATTCATCAGCCGAATTTGGACCTGACTTTTGCTTATGGTCATGTTTGTATCCATGAAAATTCATGCATTCTTTGTCCCTTCAGCCACACATCAACCTAAGCTCAACCTATTCTGTTTCAGAACTAGCCTATATCTGCCCAGTGGGAGAAATTTGGACAAATTTCTGGTAGAAATCGGCCAACATCTGAAGGTGGGCAGGCGGGCTGAAGCGGGCTGGTGAAACTGGAAAGGCGGCGCATCCACAGCCTCTTGACGGAAGGTTCGTTTGAACTCTGCACTGGGCCACAGGAGATTACGACAGCATTAGGCAGGAGATGGGGGCCCCCAATTGGAAATCTGTCACGGAAGCCCCCAATCGACAATTACAATCACCATTCTCCATCCTCTATTTGCTCACTGCCTACCATCTGGGAGGCCCGGATTTAAAGGCCTTTTCCCCCTTTGCCTCCTTTACTTCTTTTTCTACTGATTGGCCCAATTTTGATCCGGGGGGCAATGATTGCGATGATTAGGCAAATGAAGGATGGGATAAATTATAGGTGGGTTAACCATCGAAATAGCCGTTGGCATAAGGCTGTTGTTGAGCTCTGGGGTCTCCAGACGTGGGTCCACTCCCCTCAGGCCACATCGAACTGCCAACTTTCCACTGTCTCCGTCCGATTGGGCCAAAGCCTACGGTAGGCAGTGGCGGTGGATGGCGGATGAAGGCTGGCACAAATTGGCCAGGGCCAAACTGGAACGGCGAGGGTTTTGCTCGGGCGAGGTCGCTGGGGCCCTGTGTGTGTTTGTGCGACTAATTGGAATCAATGACGCTCTGTTTCGCCCTCTGCCCCTGCCCCCAGCTCGCTCAACCTCTCCAATCCAGTTCAGTGCAGCCAAAGATCAGCCGATCTGTCGAGCCTACAAGAGTTGGCGGTTAATTTAGGCGACGGCAGAAAGGGGATGCAAGAGGGATTCACGCAAGACATGGGTTCGGGTGGCATTGGAGGGGGGCTGTTGAAGGCATCCATGCCCGGGCCCCTGGTCTCCCAGGGGAGCCTGGGGAGGGACGGAAACTTGCGACAATGCCCCCGGTCTGGCCCGGCTCGTTTATCACTCCTCCGCTGTCCGGGCCTGGCGCCATGGCGTCTCCTTTCTGCGCCAGCCTTTGCCACCGTCAGAGAGGGAATAGGGGTGGCCTTTTTGGGTGATAATGGACGAGTGGCCATTGCATTTCCGCACCTTCCCTGCACCCTTCCTGGCAGGGCGGGAGCGATTGAGGAGGAACAAATGTGGACTGAGGGGCAGTGCTTTTTGCGACTCCCAAGTGAGCAGCGGGAAAATGGGGCCACAAGGACTGGATGGCATTGGGGATGGAGGATTTTGGTGGTGCACACCGATTTTCTGCATTTATTTTGACGTATCCGTTCTGCCGATCGTTCCCTAAAGGTGCAGGCTGGGAATGGCACAAGTCCAAAACAGACATTACGCATGTAAATTAAACTTCCTCGGCATAAATAGCGAGTGCCACAATCGAATGAGCCTGCATGCAGGAGCAGCAATTGCTTGCGTTTTTTTGCGCGCCCAGATGTGGCTGCTGTTCTCTTTTTCATGCCAGTCCTTCCGGGCCCGTCATCCGAGTTTATTGCAAGCTGCTCCTGCTGGGGTGATGGTACAGTGTCCTAGCGCCAAAACTTACGATGGACAGGGACTGGAATGGGGAAAGGCAAAAGAGTATAGGTCTGAAAGAGAGAGGAGCTCATGGGAGAGGGGCTGGGCTGATGGGGGGCGAGGTGGGTTCAGCAGAGAGACAGAGAGAGGGTGGAGATGGTCTAGGGCTGGTGGTCGGCAGGGCCGTTGTGAGAAGACGGAGGCTGTGGATTGGCAGACTGGCGACTGAAGGGCTGGGATTTGGCCAGCACGCACTGCTTGAAGGAGGCCCGGTTTTCCTGCGCCAGCACCTTCATTGCCTCACTCTGCGACCAAAGGCAAACTACTGCCCCCTCTAGGGCAAAAAAGGGCAGAGTGTCATCGCCTGAAGTAGTCGATGACTTTTTTTCTGCTAGCAATTCAATCAATCAGCCCGAACAACTCAGCCATTTGTCTGCTCATGAGGGCAAACAATTTGTTTGCATCGAGCCACTTGGATTTTGAAACACTCGATTCTTGGCTGGAGACATTTCCAAGCCACTGAAGGTGTTTAAGTGGGGCATGTACATAAAATGATCCGCATCAGACTAAAAAAGAGG